>JAIPRN010001097.1:0-54291 GCA_025469175.1 Geopemphigus sp. TES_GeoC_2020
ATCAACAAAAAAAAAAAAAAAAACCGCCGGACACTCACTGGAGTGACGCAAAGGTCTATTCTGCAAATCGGCTCGTTTTCAGACGCGCGAATCGATTTATTTGCTCATATTCCAAATATTGGAGATCCGACACTTCCCCCGTCATGGCGGCGAGATTAAAAACGTAAATTTACTGCGGGCAATCACAATGATTGAACGGACTGGTGCCGTTGTATTTGTGCACACAGAGTAGTAAATGATTCATTTTTATGGTCGTCCCGAACATCTTTTTTATGGGCCATTCGTATCCATTTAGTCAGACCGCTGTGGTACAAGGTCCACGGGGACAGATACTTCATTTCTTGGCCGCTCGCGCACAAACAGCTAATGCATTGGCCCCCGTGGCTGACCTTGTAAATATTTTATTTCGATTGCCGACAACGATGTTTTATTTTCCAAGGGATTCTCTCATTTTGCTTTTTTCGTTTTTCTTTGAGGATTTTTATTTATACTTTTCCGTTAAGATTTCGTTTTAATATTCATTCACGAAGCCTCTACACTGGTGTAGACTTGGGCGACTGAAATCGTCACACGGTTCCCGTGTTCGCAGGCCAAAAGAAATCCGAGAAACACGTTTTGCTACGAATATATAAATAAACGTTAATGCTTGAAAGAATTAAACGATCCGTAAACGGATGTTAACGCGCTAGTTGAGAAATGTATCATGCACTCGTGATGTTATATTTTGATTCAAACTCTAAAATGTTCGTAGGAACTTACACATCTATATATGACGTATATTTCCTAACGTAATATACATTCTGCGTGCAGATATCCGTACGCCATTGTTTGAATAAACGTGTACGAAGGTTGATTTCGAATGATCCCGAATGTTTACGACTTATTTCGAGGTGGTATGATTATCGTAAAACCGAAAAGTTTTAACGAGAAAAAAAGCGCGGCCGCAAAACGGCAAATACCACGCTGCTGTCGAATCCCATGTCGATTTGATTAAAACTCCCTCTACGTATTTTTTTTTTTTTGTTTTGTTTTATTGCCAGGCCGTGTTTTATAGCCGAAATAATGAAAAAGTCTGCGTAAAAACGTAAAAAGAAAAAAATACAATAATTACAATTACAGAGCTTCTTTTTTTTGTTTTGTTACCATTTTGCACTTCGTATATATAAAAATACGCGCATTTGACCCCTCGAACAGTGGCGGACCGAAAAAGAAATTAACATAACATAAAAGAAATAGCTGTTTTCGTGTGAAGGGTAGTAGAATAAAAGTCGGAAGGAAATTACCTCCGGGGGTTCATTTCCGTCTAAAATTTTAATACCCTCCTCGTCCCCGACGCCCTTAGATAATCCAATAAAAACGAACTGTTCCCTTAAGAATTCGGCAATCGGTATATATATATACGCTCTTACTCACTCTCTCACACTCTCCCTCACTCTCTTATTCGCTCACTCTTTCTCTTTCTCTCTCTCCCCGACACCGGCCTCTTGTGCCCATTTGTCACCGGTCACCAGAGGAACCCTTCTTCTTTTTCTTACACCCAGTATGGCGAGACACTTATAGCTAGGTAAAAAAAAAGCGTTTCATTTGTTTTACTGTTTTACTTAATGGACCAAAATAATACGACACCGCTGTGACTTCTGTCGATGAAACATTCCGATCGTGTCTGCATATGAAACGTCTGCAGACGCATTCCCTCCTCGACACATCGGATACGCTCAGTGACATATTGTGGGTGGGCAGAGAAGCACAGGTGAGCGCATGCCCGGGGCGGTACGTCAAAGGAGGTGGTAGAAAAATGTTAAAATATTGTTTTTTTTTTTTTGTTTACTATATAATTTAAATGAACCTTATTTATGATAATATTACTTGACAATGATAATTAATAATGAATATAATGATAAAATTACTCACCAATATTCTATTTTTATAATTTTCGGGTCTGCAATTTTAATACAAAATCTGACGTACGTTTTTCTAACGATATTTTTAAAATCATTATTCGCGATGTTTTTTGACTTCAAGCCATAAATAAAATTAAATTTAAGGCTAATTTGAAGTCAATTGCGATTTTAAAAATAGTCAAAATTATCAAAACATTATATCTAAGCCGATTACATCAATCATAAATATTCGGTGATATTTTCAAATGTTTGGTCTACTTCCCTCTAAATTTTAATAAAATGACAAAACCGGTTTTGTCGTCAAGGTACACACGGAATAATAAATTTTTCCATATTTTTAAAAATCGTAGAGAACCTTAAGAATTCCTTATTATTTACTTAAATAGTATTTTTTAAGAAATTTATAATCCGCAAACTCCTTCCCACCAACGATCATTAATGACAAAAGTGTAATATTGTTATTTAGGAGCGCCAAATATATTCCTGATAGTGAAAAAATTTAAATACGACTATAAATACGCTACATCTGATTATATATATATATATATATATATTATTACCACAACTAATATAATTTATATTACTATGTCCTGTGCACAAATTTGAAAACTAAAACTTTGATAATTCTCGGGAATTCAAAAAATAATATTTTTAAAAGATTATTAAATAATAACCGTTTCTTGAAATTATTTATTTAATGGACCGTTACCGTTATACCGTTTTGTTTTTCATAGATTATCTAATAACGTTTCAATGGACTATCGTATAAAAATGTTAAAACTCTTAAAACTTTAAACGCATTAAAAATAGAAATATAATACAGTTTTTCAATTTTTATACATACGATATTTAAAAAAATTATATAACATAGAGCTCCGTCCCGTCGACATACATAGGTCTATAAAAAGAAACCCGTCGAAAACATCAGATAAAAATAAAATGTAACCACATCCATTATAAAAGCGTAAACCACACCCGTACACGTATATTTTATTTTAATTAATTAAATTGTAATTCTATTAATAAACTTATTATTTTATCTATATAAACGAATATCAAATATTAACGTTTAATTAATATTTACAGTCACGAAAATTACAACGTTTTATCTTTCTAATCTTCGTGGTCACCGCATTGATATAAAATGGATATGTCACGCATATAGTTAGTGTTTTTTCTTAATTATTGAAAAAGAAATAAACTCTAATTTAAACTTTATACAAATAACTTATACCTTATAATAAATTATAACTTATACACATCTAATATATATATAATAGAATTTTGTAATTTAAAATAAAATTTATTTTACCAAAATACATTATATAGAGATAATTTTTCAATTTTTTTAAAAAGATCTGCGTCGTTACAGCAAATTTGTTTGAATAAACCACTATTCATTTTTTCGATTTTGATTCAGAAAACAATAATGAAAATATATTTTACCGTAATGTATTTCTGACAAAATATATAAACCGAACGTTTTTTAAAACAACAGGCCAAATGCCTGTTAAAATTTAAATATTTTATAGCTGAAAGTTATGTCCGAATTTCCAATCGTAAAAGCTTCGTTACGCGCTTGCATAGAACAAGTCACCGTGATATTATACGTGTTTTTAGCTTCTTTATTATACTTAAATTGTTTGTTTCACAAAAGGCCATTTCGTTTAAATCGAGCTTATATACAAAAGCGTGTCGACGAAGTTTTAATTTAATAATTTAGATTTGGTTGACGTTTCGAAATTGTCAATATCCGTCGAGCTGTAATAACGTGAAAGTATTTTATTTCGGTGAAAATGGCCAGAAAAAAATAAAGGCGTATACTTTTTTAAGGCGATTCGCGTCCGATATTACATATTTCTAAGACGTAAACGGTCTTTACACGCGACTAAAACACGCACTATCACAGAGCTCACAATTTTTTCAAACAATAAAACCGGTTACCGAATTTATTTAACGTATAATACTGCATCCAAAGACGTTCTTCTCTAACCGTATTTCTATACGTGCATAAAAATAAGAACGAACCAATCGGGGAGAGTCCATCGGTTTTTAAACAGACAAATAACACCAAGTCCGACGTAATCATGCCTCGAGGTTTACGTGATCGGTCACACCAAAGCACGCGCCAGATCAGAACGCGTCGTATTTTCGTCACTCGATCGAGCCCCCGACGACGACCATCGTAATAGTTAAATGTCGAAACGATCTTTACATAGGCGACGCGTTCCTTATCACCGACAACTTAATATAACGGAATAATGCGAGTCGCCTCTAAACGTAATACATATATACACGCGCACGCTATATACAGACTAAATTTATTCGCTCGGGTTCAACAGGTTTTGTACACGAAGGGTCCTTATAAGTAACGACAGCTGTAGGTTGCGTACGTACGGCGCGGCGTGTATAATAATAATAATCGTACGGTGGCCGTCGACGAGAGAATCGTGTAACAAATGACTTCGGGAAAACGGTACGACGGGGAGAGAAAATTAGCCGGGGCGGGGACAGAATATTATTATAACGTCTGTGTATATTCGCGGCGAAACAAAGGTTAGATAGTGTACGGGCGGTGAGGATGCTGCGACCGGGGATGGTGGTGGCGGTGGTGGTGTGACGAGCGCGACAGAGATATTATCAATCTGGATGCAAATAAGAGAGGTCGCGAGATGGATCCTCCAGGGGGCCGCCGAGCCCGTTAATGGGCTGTCATTTGTACGTCGAACAGTGACGATGACGTCTAAATTTTAATCAAGCGACGGCGGGCTCGTGTCAAGAAGTTCTTGTCGGCGCACGTTCCGCGTTCGGACGGTGGCGGCGGCGGCGGCGGCGGCGACGATGTGTGTACGAAACCCGAAAAGACGAAGCGGCACGACGAAAACGGCCGAACAAACGCGACGCCACCGCCGCAGCCACAGTTGTCGCGAACGTAATCGAAAACCCTATTTCGGCGTTTTATTAACACGTAAACTGGCGAAAATTTGAATAAAAATATATAAATACGCGAGCGCGCGCGTCAGAGATTATAAATATTGGTTTCTCCGGTAATTGCGTTTATGTTCGAAAATCCGATTACGTTGACGAAATCGTTCGACGTACGCGATACATAAATAATGAGTCTAGACCGCGTTTCGATTAGTTCCAATCAATGGACGAGGTGTATGCCCAACCAACCGTCTTGTTGTTTTATAGACGTACCTTACCTCAGCAACGGCACCGAGTGTTGTGACCTCTTATTGTTTTACGTTACGACGGCGTCTTCTGTTCACGAAGAATTATCTCGCATTATTGACGAAAATTATTTTTTCGAAATTGGTCGACCGTTCTTATTACAGACAACGTCGAAAACGAATACTGTCGTACATATTACATCGTATACATATATATTTATATTAAAAAAAAACCATCGTTTAAGCGAATAACCCATTACAGGGGTGTGTTTCAAAAATCATTCGACGTATCGATGTAATTTTTTTTTTTAGTCATAGATTGGGTTAAATCAATATGTATATTGGAGGGACCCAGTCGACCTAGTGTGTCCATTTTTTTTTTAAGTTCGTCGTAGGCTTATATATAATAAATATATATGTATATACATACATGTACGTACACACTTTTATTGGTCGATTTAGCTGGCTGACCCTACACAGCTTTTGGTCGGACATCCTACGACTGGGGCCCGGAACGTGGATATAAAAACCACCCCTGACCCAACGGAAAAACAGATATAAACTTATGTGGGGGCAAACAGCGGTCACTACTATTTTGATGACTCTCGTTTACATAATGACCGCACCGGCTGCTCCGGCGGTTTTTATCATTATTGTCCCTTCATACGTACATATACATATATATATATATATATATCGCTCCTAGCCCTTCTCTGTTTCTTATTAAAACGTTGTTCGTCCCTCAGGTCCCTCCGCCTGCAACTGTATCTCTCAATTTTATTTTTAGGGTCTTCGATAAGATATTTCAGCCGCTTTCTGAATGTACATAATACGGTTATCAAACGTATATTAAATTGCGTGCCGACGTATTTTGCCGCTAAAAACATGTTTGTTCGAACTACACGAATCATTTCACTTTGTTGCATTCGGCTAAATTTAGTCGTTTAGGTTTACTATTCGATTTTACGCTGTCCAGTTATAAAATGCACAGTAAAAATATTTATACCGATTTAGTCAATACAATGTCACCAACAACAAAATGTTGGACATAATTCGTGAAGACAGCAGTATCTCATTCGTTGGTTTCCATTCGTGCGTTTTCTTTTCCTAAGAATGAATAAATGATAACATAATTTCGCACCGTCTTTTGTACGAGTAAACTATATTCGAGAAAAACAACGCGTTTAGGTGGTCCAGTGGTCGAAATCGCGACTCGGGCGGTTTATTTTTTATCCAACAACGTCCATCTTTCGTTAAAATTACTTTCGACTAAAAAAAAAAATTACAGTACGTTACGAATGATAAATGTTTAAACACAAATATGAAGAATGGTCATTCTCAACAGTAATTTTAACTAGTCTCGTTTAAGATTTATACGAAGCTTATGACAGGAACGGTAATAAGATAAAAAAACAAAAAGGATATAAACGTCGTCATAAGCAACATGACAATCGAGGACACAAACTACTAAGAACCATTAATCCTTTGTTCGCAAGATATACGCGCTAAATGCGATATTTCGTGTATATTGTGTGTGTGTGTGTGTGTATGTGTGAGCATGTGATTACACATAATAATTTATTACACGGTTGTTTCGTCCTATTAATATGACGTATACATTCTAACAATATTATTCCGAATATAATGACGAATTGAGCCAAAAATATATGTAAAACGTGAATTTGAAATTTTTGGGTTACCACTGTTCGTACGCGCTCGTGTTTTTGGTGAATTTCCAGAAATCGGCGTTTGAGACGATGGCATAACGATTTTAAAGTGGCGAAACCTGTGGCTTTCGACAGTAAAAAAAACCAAAATGATAATGGTAATGATAAAACGAGTTGCGGGCATCGTTAAATTAAAATATCGTGTATAGATGTTATCATCGTTGCCGCGGTGGCGGCGGTTGTTTTATTTATATATTTTCGTTTAGTTTTGTTTTGAATTTTTTTTATTTGGAACGGGACAGAAACTATTACGTGCACCGTAAGTCCTCTCTCGTTACGATATTATTTTCGTTCCTTTATATTTTTTATTTATTTTTTAAGAATGAGTAACGAGAAGTGTGGCGAGAAACACACCGCCGGCTGTTGAATGAAACTGGTGTCCGTTTTTGTATAAAGAAACAGCAGGCGATGTCCGCGTCATCCTTTAAGGATACGATCTCCGCGCCACATATACGGTAGACTTTGTGACGTTATCCGCGCCGCCGCCGTTGCCGCCAACGAGTTCATCTCACCTCGAGGGCCTCGTTGAAACAATAAGATTTTTTTTTCGTATCCCAATAACGTTTTAATCAAACGTTTTTACGAAAAACGACCCGTGTGACGTTGGCGTTCGAAATTTCTCACCTACGTAACCGCGACGTATTATAGTATTGCAATATTGTAAATATTATCCTATTCGAAACCGGCGTTTCGTTTTATTATCAGTAAACACATAGTCTCGGCCCATCTCCCGCTGTGACCCCTCACCGAGAACGTCTACCTGTACTAATTGACGCACTTAACTAATTGTTACACCATTGGTACGTACAATTCGGAAAGTTAAGCGCGTTGTACTCTACGAACCGTCGTTAAATTCTTTTGGTTAACTTATATAACTTCCAAACAATCGACGTTACGGTAAGTCATCGAGCGGTTCACGTGAAAAAACCGTTAATTAGACCGTTTGAAAACAATTTACGCCCTTTATATTGGTAATCGGTAAAAGAGTTAGGGAAATTGTCGAAGAAACTTCAAATTTCAAGTTTAAATATTTTTTCGTTAAATGACATAAATGTAGATACCGAAAATTATATTATGCATTTACGCGTACGTGTTAAGTACGTACACTTATCAATACGTCGGTATTCAAATCAAATTAATTTCATTTCCACTTTATAAATACATATTTGAAGTAAAATGTTCATCATTTACGCGTTGTTACGTACATTTGATCTTTTGATGTCAAAATAGTACATATTTATATTTTTATTGTTACATATAAAATATATCTAAGTATATATTATATTTAGTGAAAGACTAAATGTTATCATGTCAAAAAGACAAGTGTAAATTACTTAAAGTTTATTAATTATTTCATTAACGAATTTTAATGTCGAAATAACCTTTTGACATTAACCAGCCATTCCTTATTTTTTATGTTTAAATAATACGCGCAGTAAATTTTTTATTTTGTAATATATCCTACTCTATGATATAGATATATAAATTTCGATAAATAAAAATTGCCAGTTAAAATAAATGTTATGTAGTCATTTAGTTAATAATAATTTTGAATCGTTCAATTTCCCTTATTCTATTCATAACAAGAAGAGTAATATATACTATTAAATATAAATGAAATTTAAATAATAACATTTTAAAATTATTTACCGTGTACTAAAAATTATAGTTATACATATATTATAAACCGTTTCAAAATAGTGCTGCACAGATTTTAGAACATTTATGACTATTCCTTTTTGTCTAATTTGGTATATATTTTTATTTCCGCGTATTTGGTTATTTTTGTTCCACGTATTTTCATCATATTTAACACTTTTTTAGTGCTTATAACTCCGGTTTTGATATAGTTATTAGTTTAAAAAATACAAATTAATGCTCTATGTATAGCGTAATATATGTATAGATACATTATATGGTTGTATAGTAGGTGCAATAAAGGTTTAATTTATACGTTTGATGATGGCGATAAGATTGTGTGTACCTACAAATTATGGTAAAACCCACTATAACAGTATACACGCCGTGTTTAAAAAATAAAATTATGATTAATCTTTTGTCTCGTCTAATTTTACAATATTTCAGGTACCAAAAAACGGTTATTTATAATTAAAAACAAATAAAGCCAAATTTCGGTATATTTATCGAGTTAAAAATATTTAAATTGTAAGGCAAATTTAAAAAAAAGTTGGAAAAATCAATATTTTTACAACAAACGGGAATAATGATTATACTACATAACAACTTTTTTGAAATTATAACTTTCGACTCCAACAGGTGTGTGTAGGCTATAGTTGGATATTGAATATCGTAACATTATTTCAATATTGACGTAAGAATATAATTTTAGATTTTTCGTGCGAAACATATAGAAGTTGTAAATGTTCACAACATATATACTCCAATAAATAAAATATTTTATGTTATGTTAGGATTTTTATACTACATACTAACTTAAAGGAAAGAATAATTCTATTTTGTAAACCATTAACTACAAGTACTATATAAATAGACTATTCAAGATGTATTACACGTAGTATAACATAAATATTTGACTATCCGCTTGAAAGCAAAACTATTAGACAATTATATCATATAACTAGACAAATTATTGTAAACCGTAACGTTTCCCGTAAAGTGATCACATTATTGGATAGAATATTATTTTATTTTCAAAAATACTCGCATAATACTAATGGTACTTTGCTATGTCTATCATTATGAAATATGAACAATTTCAGTGGTCGGAGAAGCTTTAGCCATTTTTGTAAAGGGCTTCATTGTTTCTATATACATATATATGTGTGTGTGTGTGTGTATATACATACGTATTTTTTATAAAATATAGCCGAAAAAACTAACGTTAATTTGATAAATTAAAGGAAATAAGTTACGTTTTGTCGGGTCGTATTTGTTCAATATCCTATTACACGTGAAATCGTCCAGTTGCTCGCGCGGACCTCAAGACGAAATTAAACCGGGTGATTTATGCGCGCGCGATTAACGCGGCATAAATCATAAGGCATAAAAACGAAAATGAATTATCGCTCGTAACAAATAAAAATAACGGACGAGTCGACAAAAAAAAAACACTCCGGAGTTGTATTTTTAATTTCATCCCGTTCGGATATCTAAGTCAAAAAGCGACGGCGATATTCGTTTTGATATTTTTTTTATCCTCTATTTTCGTATTTAACTTTACACGTACACGCATGTTGTGTGCGTAAAACGTAATTCGTGCGTCCGTTGTCTCTCTCCTCGAGACCCAATATTTATTATAAACGGCACATCGCGTTAGAAGTTATGATTTATGCGGATTGCTTTCGAACGTAGTCAATTTATTTCGAACGCAAAATATTTACGTTTTAATTTTGTTTTAGATATATTACTGTAATAATAAGATGTATAAATTATTGGAAATTTCGAATGTTTCCGCAATCGATCGATCGTTTGTCACGCCTCAATACCAACTACGTCGCGAAACATATACGACTAAAACACGCGTCTAAACATAATATTATAAGTTCTATTATACGTAGAATACTTGATCACTTGCCCCAAAAATGAAAACTATTTCGAATCTCCGTTAATCACGTGCGTACCTAATGCGAATATTATTGTACCTCCTGCACCTACATAAAACTTTATCGGTTCTCTTTCCGTCGTACGTTTTTCGAACATCGACCGTATTTACGTTATCCCTATGCGAACATAAACTTATAAATAAATATTTTTTAACGATCCACGTGATGGCAATCCACGTACATTCCGATCGCGTCGTTTGCCGTCCCTTACAAACGCGTGAAAATTTCACGAAAAACCCTCGATAATAATATATTTTAACCCGTAGCTCGCAATATTTTGCGTACAACATTTTATACCCACGTCGTACAATATACATTGCGAAAACATTTTAACTACTCCATAATATATTCTTCATACAATGTTGGCGTACAATTATCGAATTTGCTCATCTTATACAGTCGTGACGTGATTATTTCCGAGCGTGATGGTTCGTGTAAGATAACCCCGTAGTCCATGCGACCAAAACTATATTCCGTCATAGTCAAAAGTGAATGGGTTGGGATGGGGAGCGTTAATTAGTTAAAATAGTTAATTTTTTTAACCTTCTTCACCGGTTAACTGATTTCGTACATCGACTAATTAACGTATTTAGTTTCAATCTGTACCGTAATCTTCAATTTCATATTCATTTATTATTACGGTTGCCCTGACAATGTTATTATTACCCCGATAATGGTTTGGATAAATGTTAATTCAGAAAATGTTCTTAATGTTAACTGATAACTTCGAATTTTAATCGCGTTAAATATCGGATAAAAATTTAATTTGAGTTCATTTTTTTAACGTCAATCTTTGGTCACGGCACTTGGTCTATTTTTAGATTACGAAAAGTGTTTTAAAAATCCGTTTTCGTTACGTTATTAACGCCGTTGTTTTAAAAGGAATTTTCGATTAACAGACAGTCGAATGCGTGTGCGAATTAATTGGCGAAGAAAAAAAAACCAACATCAGTTCTCCCCCCCTCCTTACAGAATTTTCGATGAATTTGTTAGTAATCAATCGTTTCGAAGTCCAACTGGACTAAAATCCCTGTATAATATCGTAGTAAAAGAAAAAAACAATACGGCGACGTCAGTAAATAAATAATAATTTCCCGATATTCAGAGATGCGTTGTAAGGTTTTATTTCGGAGTTTCGGGTGTGTGGGAATTATCGAAAATAGCTTGCGCGGCCGATAACAACTATACATGCCGTACGATTCCGTTCAAGCGAAATTGGCCAAAGAGAGAAAAAAACCGTGGAAATATTTCGACGACGGTCGAGTACACATTGTACACGGATATAGTAACAACGGTTTTTAAATTGTAATCGAACCGATATTGCGCGGGCGCGTGCGTCGTTATCGAATAATCGGCGGCAACGTGGGAATAATAAGAAAAACGACTTGCCCTTAACGACCAGCTCATTTATCACCGTCTCGTCGTCGCGAGATTTTCGTCGGTCTTCAATTAATATCGCGTTGACCGACCGCGGCGACAAAAAGTCGTCCGCCGGCCGACGACGTACGCAATATTATTTAATAATAAACGTCGGAACGTTGATTTCGTGTAGCCGCGCGGAACGTTCGCGCGACCGACGAGACGTTTATTTGTGTTATTCGTTATTCGTCATATAAATCGAGAGTTAATTTTTTTTTTCGCGAGCGCGATTGTCCACATTTAGTGCCAAACATACACCACACGCCGTCGGCGATTTTGTAATTTCGTTTTTTTGTTGCGTCCCGTAATATCGAGATGGCCAATTAAATTTCATACGCGTCTATATATATATGTATGTATATGTGTGTGTGTACGTATATAGACAATGACGTAACGCGAGTGTGTGTGCGTGTATTGTATGATGAAGTTCAAAAGGTCATGACAGATGACCGTGCGCGTTCGGGGTAACGATTCAACGACTACGGTGACAGGTATACCAACGTTTGGACGGTACATATAGGCACGTTTCCGGTCAGTTATTGTCATATATATATATATATATCATCTTAATTTCGATGTCGCGCTCGTCGAAAACTGGAAAAAGTATTTGCATACAAATACGTACAATTTTATAAGGCGAATTTGGTTAGGCTTCTGTTGATTCGTGACGTGAGACGGCTCGGACTCCGAAAACTCGACAAAATCATCGGTATTATATCCGCCCCCGTTATGAGGAAATATGTTTTACACCGTTATTGCAACGTGTGTCGTTCGAGTGTATATTTGCACCTACCTCACAATACATATATATATATATATATGCAAGCTATGTAAACACGGATTTTTATAAACAATATCGGGGAAGTTTCTAATATCCGGACCGTCACGCCATGCTAAATTTGTTATTTACGAATATTCGGTTGCTTCAGCTTGACAAAATTGACTATCGCCGCAGTATTTATCAATGGTCATAGTATAGTATATAATTATTTAACATCAACCGTATTTGAAGAAATCAGTGAACATTCTCAACCCTAAAATCTAAAAATTCAAATTTGGCGTACGATTATTATTTTTTAAATTACGATTTAAATTATTTTAATATAACCTCGAGCGTTATTCGTGTACTGTTTATAGTTAAGATACGTTTAATTACGTAGTTTATAAGAAATTTTCTATTTTAAACATAAAACGTTAGAATTTTGATTACCTAAGAAATATTTAATTATTTATAACGAATAAAAAACAATATATAAATAAAATTCTTACGGTTCGACTGTATACCTAATGAAATACATATAAAAATTAAACAAAACATTATTTTGATTCTACGAGTTTTTGACGTGTTTTGTTTTATAATTAAACTAAATTTAATTAATTTCTAAAACCATTTACAAAAAAATAATTTTTTGTTAATTGATAAATATGAACAAAAAACAGCGTCGAAATCGATCAATATTTAAACAAATGCTAGTCGTTTTAGTTGCATCAAATTTGACATTTGATATTTGTTTATCAAATAAAAATCTTAAATTACGATAAATTCGTCAAATTTCGTTTGTTTGCTATAAAGGTTATTTAAATTTAATCAAAGAAGTGTTTTTATAGTTCAGAATGAAATTCTATGTACACAAACGTATAAAGTATATATTTGATAGTTGACTCACTACATCATCGAATACCATAAATATTACTCAAATATTATAAATTCCTAAGCTTATATTACATTTTGAACTCTTTATAAGTACAAAAATTATACGTGAACCAAAACAAATACGTCGACAATTTCACCGTTTTTTCTTTTTTACAATATTTTGTTTGTTCAGAATCACGCTTCAGTAAATGATAGAGAAAAAACAAAAATGTTACCAAATAAAGTACCAACTAGGTACAATTTGCTACCGGAACGTAACGAATATCAAAATAATCCTAACAAAAAAGTGTTCGCAGACAAAATAAAAAATAAACATAAAACCAATACATTCTTCGCTTCACTAAGTATTTTATATGATTAATTTCTGAATTATAACTGACCAAAATATGTTAATACCTTATACATATTTCGTTACGCTAGTGATGAAATAAGCATTTTTAATTATATTTATATAAAATGTTAATTTTTTTTGTTTTAGTTGTATAATAAATAATTATCGTCTATAAATCGTTTTTGATACAATGTTCTCTATAAAATTTGTTTCACTTTCGATGTTTGCTTTGTTAAATGTAAATTTCGTTATATTTAAACCTTGCCGAAGGGGCGAAAGAGAAATGATTTTAATTTTCACACCTCCATAAGCTACTTATTAAAAGTAAACACCTCGAGATATTTATCTCATTCGGTATTATATCATAATCTACCTTGTGTATACAGATTATGTAGTGCACCTGTTGCTGGATAATCACTTACATATTTTATAGTGCCATGTTACAGTTCGTTGGAGCTACAGACACTTTCGGTACATTTCAAACATCTTAAAATAATTATCACGATAATTTTCAGATCCAAACACACGTTTATTAAGCGTTACGAATTTAATACTTTTATGATGTCTGTATACTGAAAACGTATGTTTTTAAATATATATTTAAAGAAATCTATTATTTAACATTTTGTTGTTGTTTTCGTAGAATGATATAAATGATTTAATTAAAGGCGCTCGTGCATACATATTGTTTTAAACAAATTATTATTAATGTAATAACAAATTCCATATTTCATTGTTAACTTTGAATACTTCAATAAGCACCAATATCGGCTAGTGACTATAATGTTAATAAAACGTAAACGTTTACGTTTCATTGGTTAGCGATAAGGTTTACTGAAATATAAGAATAACTTGTAATAATTATTCAGAACTACTAGTGAACAATGATTAAACTGTATGTGTTATAATATGTACTAAAGATGAATATTGTTAAGCACTAAAATATAGTATTTTAAGAAAAATATCTTGTATTAATTTTAATGAACAAAAGAACTCTTATATCCTACGCATTGTAAGTTATATGATTTTTACTTATACTAATTGTTTACTACGATGAAACGCCTTTATGAAGAGAGATAGGCAAACAATAGGTCGTACGAGAGTTCGTGCGTGTAATGTCTAATAATCGCGTTAGGAGTTTATGGGATATGACTAACGAGTAAAACGCAATTTGCGTTATTCCTATCGAACAAACGGCGTATAATTTACCGTAATTTAAAGTTTCGAGAAGAGAAGCTAAAAAAATTGTTCCTGTATAATTTCACGTCTAAACTTAACAGGCTAATAAATCAACAAACTGTTGATTCCATATTTGAGATAAATACGTACCAATTTGCAGAAAAATATAGCGGATCTGTGGTATGTTTATACGTCGGTATTGTAAAACATTTAAAAAACCGTTTTGACAGTAATATGCAAACAGTGAAAATTACGTTTTTCGTCTTTTTCCAAAATTGTCCGATAAGACGGGAAGAAAATATTCACGAACACACAAATCAGCGTTTGATTCGGTACCGAAAAATGCGTAAAAAAAATAATGTCTCAAAAACGACGACGAATGGTTAGTGCGACGACCAGATTTCATTATACAACAACAACGTCAGCCGTTGGCTGAAACGCGACGGTCTCCGGGGTCGCGTTCGCTCAACTTGTTTCCCCCGCGTTCTCTACTCGACCGTGTCTCTATATTATAATATACACAGGGGTGAAACTGGGTCGTTTCACCACTAACCCACGCGTAACACCGTAGCCGTCATCATCATCGATATCTCACGTGGTACTTGGGACGGTCCACGATCGCCGTGCATATTAAAACGGTTACAGACTTTATATACGGACGTGACGCGAATAATTCGCCGGGTGGCCAGATACGATACGTAAACACAACGTCCGCGCCGAACCACAAGATCGATAATAAGATGTCGTAGAAATCGCGATCGACGTGAATCGATACCGATCGGGGACGTTTATTAACCAAATGACGGAACGACGAAAACGGTCCGTCTCGCATTGTCCGACGTTTAATATCGACACAATTTTCTCCCAATTTGCTACGCGTCCGCGACAGATTCGATGCGAATTCTACACACCTCCGCGTCGCGTACGTTTTCGCCCTTAACATTTGTGTACGCTAACGTTTGCGACGTATAAAATACGAGCATACAAATTGGCCACCAATCGGTACAATTGGTTTTTAACTAACGCGCGGAAAATGTAACTTTTGTTGTTACGTCGTAAATAACGGAATCGTAACGTTGTCGTTAAATAATTAAAACCGATCGACCGTCTCGTGTCCGTTATCACGAGTACTTAAAACGAAGTTCCGATAATATTACGTAACTTATCAGAGACTGAATTGTAAGAGAGTAGTAGACATTCTTAAAAACAAATTGTTTTGTAAGCCGACTATTGTAAAACGCATAACCACGCGATATTACACAATATATTATTATTTATGACGTATCGACGTAATGTTTCGTGATAGACGAAACATAAACACGTACTTTGCATTGTTATATCTTAAGTTAGCAATCAAACGTTTTCCTAATAGTACAATACGAGCCATTTTTAATTAGACCATTTTTAATTTATTCGTCGACATATGTACCAACAATTGACAATGATCGAACGAATGTGTAACAAATACCTATAGCTTGCGACATGTAGTTTATAGTAGAACGTTATTTTATAAATAATCGAATATTTCTGTAGAAATTCAAATAATTTAATGATAACGATAAAATTTTCGACACAATCGATTGCGTATTTGATATGTTAAAAAAAATCAATACACTAGGCAATAAATAATAACTTTGTATTAAATTGTATGTACGTAGCGATTTACAATCAAATATACGATATGACGGTGTTTATTATATTTTAATTAAATCGTGTAATATAATTTCGTGTGATAATTTTCGTTGTATATTTCGAGGCAAAAATGCGTATTTGTGTACTATATTCTTATACATTTAGATAGGCGTCGTATATTATAGACCGTGAGCGGTATAGGGAGGGAGTGACAGAGTAAGAGAGTGAGAGAGAGAAAGAGAGAAAGAGAGAGTGAGAGAGAGGGAGGGAGGGAGGTTGACAGAGCCGAAGAGGGGAGGAGAGGAGAGAGACAGAAAACAAGCACCCGGGTACTATTGGTTTGTATGCAAGACACGTAGATCGCCGGCGTCGTTATTGTGCTACTCGAAGCTCCACCTCTCCGCCCCTAGACGTTTTCCAACCCTACCAGTACGCCTCACAAACAACTGAGCTTTTGCACGGTCGTTCCATTTTTTCCCGGGTTATTTTTTTTTTAATAATTTTTCAAAAAAATAATTTTATGTAGAAAAAATTATTATTATTATTACACAGAGTTTTCTATCGAAAAGAAAAATATTATTCTGCACGTCACTCCTTGAACATTTAAAATGTTCAGTCCATACAATGGACAATTATATACGTATTCTGTGCATTTTTTCAGTACATTAAAAGTATAAAAAATGTTTTTTTCGAATTTCGTTCGGACGATTTTATATGTAACAATATAATGTGCTGCGTAAAATTTATTGTTTATAAGAATAACTTTGAACTAGTACTACGAGCATACAATTATATATCATCATTCGTGTATAATTGTATATGAAAAATGAATTTTTGTATATTTATTTTAAACATGTTCTATAGTTGGATTAATAATAGTATTACCAGTATTATCCATTTATAAATTATTAATTAACGAAATTGTTAATTAAAAATCATTAATAATATTATAAACAATCTAAAACCTTTACCTTAAGTATCGATGAACTAAACATAATATTATCATATCGCAAATTATAATACGTCATTATATCATTAGTGTTTGGAAGTATACTTTTTATAAATTTCTCAAACATTTCCATGTAGTCTCATCAACCGATTAGAACTTAAAAAAAAAATTTTTAATTATCTAGGTGCAGAACATATCGATGTTAATAGCAACCTACGAACAGTATAATAATATAATGAATACTTAACGTCGACCTGATCGATAATATAAAATCCCGATAACTAATATTGGTATATCATAAATGTAATACTATTCGGACTTTTTTAATGTGATTTTTCAGAAACATGTAACAAAGCTTCTAAAGTGATTTTATATCTTCAAAATAACTATACACAATTCCATCATCTAACTAATATTCGTAAACAGCGTTTAAAATTATGAAATAAAAACCCTATTACCACTAAATTATTGAATATATCGTAAAATGCTATAAGGAATGTTTTATTGAAATGTAATAGTTTTTTTTTAATTTTCAAGTTTAAAACTCATAATACACTTAATATAATATAATTCCAATTCACTCGATTTCTTTTCGTTAAATTAATTTTTGATTTTTTTTGTTACATCAGACGAACGAGCTGAATATAATGGAATTATCAAAATAGGTCATAAAACGATTCGACTTAAGAGTGTACATTTCTTTAGTCGTTTCTAAAGATTTTTTTCTTTTCACTTTCTCGGGCTTTTGTCTTTTTATCCACCGGATATTGTGCAAGCTCACGGACGCCAGTGTTATCGCTAATAAAAAATATAAAAGTCGCCAATAATTCATAGATCCATTTTCAACGCGTATTATTTTCGTTTTTTATCTCACTGACCAAGGGTGGCATTCCCCTTTTTTATGTCTAAAGAAATTGAATTTAGCTCGTAAATTCTTACCAAAAACACACGTACCCCATCTTCGTCTACCCTTGGGTCCGACAATATTTACAACCTCTCTAGTTTTTACCTTGCACTTATTATTAATGCGGTTAAATTGAGAAATCAGATTTGAAATTTTCAAATTCGTACATGTTACACACATACACGTCTCAAACATATATACAATATATATATATACATAGATCGTGTTTATTTTTTAACTACATTTGTGAATGAATAAAATTAAGACAATCGCAGTTTAGATATTTAATACTAAAAATTGTATGTATATATAGAATTAGATTCGTTAACTTAATTATTGTAAACCCGTAATGTACGAAATTATAAATTAATATTATTGTCGTAATACGTTTTCAAATTTATTTCGTAAAGTATAATAAACTACACAACGTGCGCCCGTACGTTCATCCTTACTAACGGAACGAAACGTATAAATTTAGTCTCGTTTGACGTCGTTCCGCTTAACTTCGCGTACATTTTATGACCTAACCTCTACGTTAAACGTTTTAACGTATACCGTATATGTTCCCGAGTTATTTTTAAGATAATATAATACCGCGCTGGTATACACTTTTCGTTCCAATAAAAAATATTATCGTAATCAGGGCAATGTTTGACGGTACGAAAGTTATTCGTACACGAGATAACGTCAAGGAGTATTTTTTATTTTTCATGAAGTCGATACCGAACGAGTGTATATATGGGAAAAATAGGGTGAACGAGAATAGACGCATCCGTCGCATAATTTTTCATTTATATCTTCGAATGACGTTTGATTTCCATATAGATGACGCGATTTTTGCGGGCAAGGTAAAAAGGCAGGAGGGGAGTAGCCCTTTTAAACGATGATTTATGAATGTTAACATATTGGAACACGACAGCAACAGGGACCCTTCGGTCAGGGAATCTCTTTACCTACCCTCCGGCCAATCCGACCCTAAGACTACACCGCGGTCATATAATATACGTTGTAATAATTCGGGCGAATACTTACCGGCGAGAGCACGCGTTATATTGCTAACCAATTCGTTTAAGGACATTTTTCGACAGCCATCGATAATAACATTCAAATTAAGATTGTACAGTAAACTCTAATTATTCGCGAATCATATCGTGTTTTTGGTTTCGATACTAAAATGAACATGTACATTTATGGAAGCTCCGCCACTGGTGTTACAATATTACGAATCGATATGTTATAAAATTATCCGTCGAAAATATTGTAACCACGAGTAGACTGCAGTAGACGTAACACAATTATATAACAGCGTTTTTCGTTTTACGTAACACGCACAAAACGCTTTACGACAAAATATTATTACGATCGTGGAGTGTCCACGTTTAATTTCGGTATAAATCAATAACGAACTGTATCAGATAATACTTTCGCGAGTACACTCTACGTAATAAAAATACATCATTTCGAACGTGACTCGGATATGCTGCCGCGCAAAACGAAATCCAATCCACCACCACCACCACCACCACCACATCGAATGGATAACGCGAAATTCGCATAATTTTACGGTTTCATTATACAAGTTTTGCACATCTTGCCTTGTGCGCGCGTGTTATTACACACACACACACAAGTATTCATATTCATATGTATACAAATGTATGTATATATTTGCGCTTAAACACACGTACGTACACATAATATTGTACGATAATAACCACCGCGCGTTTCTCTAAGACGTCCAGAACCGTTATGGTTGCTCCCTTTGTAATAATATCTCGTATAATTTCCTGGCGCTTGTCTAGATTAGATTTAACCTCTACCACCCCAGTTGCACGGTTTTCCATTTGAGAAACCTCCGTCATCCGTCCCACTTTAAACAGTCATTAAACTTAATGGGGACACCCCCAAGGAACCACCGGCATGGAAACAAAACGCGCATATGTATATATTATATTGTAATTATTGTACCGAGCAAGGAGACGGGCGTTACTTAAATTTTTGATTAACGAGATAACCGACGAAATACGCCGATTTCGAAACACATCCGTATGGCTATATCATTCGTTCTAATAATTCGATCGTCGACGAGAATAATAATACGAGTCACTTTATCGATATTTTGATAGAAATTTAAAAATTTTTTTCGTTGCATGTATACATAAATAATAAATCGGAATGATTTACTTACCAAAAATAAGCGGCCAATTAAATATTTGCTCGTACTGTAAGTTATTTAACTGAGACTTTGAAACTGCATTATTAATAAATTAATTAGTATGTTCGCTTAGATTCGCTGTACGATTATTTTATAATTTACTGTAATTAACTATTTATTGTGGAGTTAGTTGTTTGAATTTTATACCAACAATATTCGACAATTATATATTTTGAAGTGACGTCGTATAAAATATTTACGTATTTTTTCTTCGTCAATCGGCTCTTTATATGTATGAAATTAATAACTAATATTTAACAATAAATCGTCATTAGTATCGTCATAAACATTCGATAACATTAACGCTGAATATTCAAAATTATAACTTGATTATTAAATAATTCACCGCCACGACAATTCTTTAATTAATTTCCGTCATGTTTACAAACTGAAACATTTGTTTAAAACAATTTAAATTAGTATTATTTCGCCGGTAACTGATATATAAAAAACGCGCAATATATATACCCGTACATTTATTGTGTAAAAAAAATCGTATTTTCATAAGAATTATAATCGTTAGTAATATTTCCAAATAATATAATTTTTTAAAACGAAACGTAACAATGATTATTTTTAAATCAAATCGAAACCACCTACGATTTTAACTAGTTTTTTAAACTGACGTACACATATTTCGGTATAGAAAATCGTATCGAAATGTTTCATGGTTGACAATATGGCTCATGATTTATAAATACAACCGATAAATTACATTTGTCGTTTAGTTACTCTTAAAAATGGAAAAGTAAATAAATAAATATAAAACGTATATTCCACCATATACGAACTGCACAATATTATGGTAGAAAAATTGTCGGGGATGACGTGCATCTGCGACTGTGTTCATTCGTTGTCGACTCCAGTTTCCCGAACGCTGTTTGTGCTTTGAATACTAAGTTGCGGCTGAGTATACACGAAAACTCGAAAATATGAATTTTTACCCCTCTGTTCGTCTCCGCTAGTGTTACTCCACCATACGACGCAGTATTCGTTATTTTCCTAAAAAGAAAAAAAAAACGAAAAGAAAAAGTCTAAAAATCGATTATTTACCACAAGCGTTCTTTCATATTTTTCGACGATAAAACTCTTTTCGCATTGTTTTCCGAAACTCGAAACGTGCTTTCGAATTCACCACGCACGATAGTGATATTATATGACCCCCGTTGACGAAGTTCACTGACGTTTCGGATATACGATAAAGAGTGGGGGCCTGACGAAACGTAATTAGGACCAAATTGTCATTCACCGTGCGTCTTGTCGCGGACGAGGATAGGGTATGTTTTTCTGACCCTTATTGGATTAGCAGTCAGTTTTTCTAAGAATTGTTGAAAAAGTTTTTCCCGTGTTTGCGGTTCATAAAATTTCGCCACCGTCCGCCATCGACAATTTAAATCTTACGGCTAACTATTGTAAGTTTGCAAACAAAACGCAGTAATTGCGATAAACAATGCTTCCAAGCAATCACCTTTCCAACAATTTAATATATATATAATTATAATAATAATAATACGTACACCTATATTATATCCCATTATGCGTGTTACACCCTCGTCTGTTTTTAAGTACACCCTCGTTGACCCTTTTTCGAATCGCACACTTGTTTTCTAAACGTAACAACCTTTGGTGACGTTTCGTAAAAGTCAATTATCACTATACGACCGCGTCGATTATCGAATGTGACATGCATTGCTATAGTGTTTCCAACGATGATTTCGGACATACAATGTAATACGTTTAATGCTATTTATTCATAGGCGCGTCAGATGCTGCGCGCAAGCCAACACGAAAACAATTACATAAACTTAAATATTCTTTACAGATATGTTTTTTTCTAGATATTCATTTCGAACAAAAAGTCGTCACTATAATTATATGTAATGTTCAGAACGTTTCAGGTTACGGATCACAGCCACAATGTTATTTTCAAATTCAGTTTAACGATTGGAAAGCGAACGTAACGATAAGGTCACATAAAAAATAGATTAACGCCATAAATCGAGGTAGGGAAAATTTCGGTTCTGACGTTTATGTGATATGACGATTTTTATTGATTTCATAAAACGAAAACAAGCAATCTATAAACGCAACCACAATGAATGTACTACTAAGAAATGACATACTATGTTGGAGCATTACCGTAGGTACATTAAAAATATTATCATTGGATTGTAATCGATATAAGAAGATGCGGCACTTGCTTGTTATTTGTTATCTTCGCAAATCGTAATTATTGCCCATAAATTAGAGGTTGGAATATCGTACTTGTATATTGGGGCGATAACATTTTTACTCCTGGTGGTGGATTTAGGTTTATTTGGGACTGGGTATTGAATTAAAACAGACATAGCTGAAATAAAATTATATTTCGTAAAAAGTACAACAATTTTGCTTAGAAATATTTATAAATTTATTTTTCACGTCGATTTAATAACGAGCGTTTATTTTCGTTTACTAATTGAATCTCTTTTATTCGGACCGATTTAAAGTTTATTAAATTACAGTGATGTGTATAAAAATATTTTTTTTACTAATTTCAGTTATTTTAGACCGATTTAATTTGATCAAATTTATTTTCGGGACAATATTTTTTTTTCTTTTATCGCCAAAATATCTAAAATACATCAGTATATCTACTGTAGTTTGGTGTGGATATTATTTATGATTAAGTTATATTTGCGATAGATTTTCAAAAAACGTTATTTATTACTATCCAAATTATTCGCGATGATTAAAACCTCAGTGGCTGGTAAATTAACGGTCGTGGGAAAATTCGTTAGATTAACCGCCAAATAACATTCAGTTCGAAAGTTCAACATCCGCCTACCCCACCCTACCCTATCATTTTACAAGTTAGTGGTTACAAAAATTAGATTTCTAAAATTTTTCTAACGCCTTACGAATGTACTAACTCTGTGGACGATGAAATTTGATTACTGCTACCGTGATCAATTATTACATTTTCCGAAACAAATGTACTCAAATATACGACAAAATAATACTAATGTTTATTTCGCGAACAATTTTTTCTCTCGTGTTTTTTTTTGCGCAAATAATAATATATATATATATATTCTACAAATAAGGGTTAGTGAGTGTGTATTAATCATCACCGTGGTATCCTAAACCAATTTCGTTACACTTATAAATATAGATGGAAAATGAATCCTTGGTCTGGATATTCTCTAATCCATGGATGGTTATAAATCTACGACCAATTTTTCCCATAACGGAATATATACATACAACATTTTCCAATTTCGCAGCGGATTTTACTTGGTCATATTATACAAACCAACACCCTTGAATTTGGCCGCTTGTTGCCCAAAACGATACACACACACACACATACATATATATATATATATACAATAGGTTTTTTCTACGAAGTTTTCCTTCGTATCGAATGTGCCACGCAACCGACTATAGTCGGGCGTGAAAAATGATCGGCTCGCCTCGTCGTATATTGGCCTCTATATGATAAATGTAACCAGATCAACGCGGAAAGGGTCCTGCAATAATGCCCGAGACAATCCATTATTAGGGTGCGATTTACGCGCCGTCGACGAGGTAGTGGTGGCGGTGGTAGTGTCGGCGGCGGAGGGAGGAGAAACAAGACGTTTTTTCACCCTATGACTTTTTTTATTCTTCTTCGTCTTCCGATCTTGTTCGTCTCGCGTCCGACACCAGTTTTAAAATATATGAACTTGTTGGATGGCGCAAATAAACGAGACGAAAAAAACAAAAGGGAAACTAACCTTGTCTTACATTATCGATGTAGGTAGCAATAGCGACGCGAATCAATGCCAAACCTGTATGGAACGACGCGCACTAGAGAGTTTTTATTAGACATACTCTGCTCGTTAACCCATAACCTGAACGTTTTTGTACCACGTGTATAACGTAATGTTATACCACTAAAAGAATACGTGTTATTACGTTTTTACAAATACCACACGTATACGTTCGAAATATACAGACCGCGATCATACGATTCAGAAGTTAAACCATCGCGTGCCACTATAATAATTCAGTTAGGGGAGAGGAAACGACTTCGTCTTGTCAACCAAAGATCAGATAAAAGCGTGGGTCGTCATCATTGTCGTTGTCCCTCGGGTCTAATAAACTGTTTCTACCGAGTGTTTTAATTTTTCTTTTTCCCCGGTCTTCGTAAATTATAACGAAAGCAAATCGCTACAGAAATAATATCTCCGTATTCGCCGGTCTTAAATCAACTGGCCTTTATAAGGGACTAAGGCGTGTAAAAAATTAGAATTTCATATTTTTCTTATTCTTTTTTCTTCTCCTTCTCGCTGTTAATTTATTTTTATTATCACCTTAGGACGCCCGTTTTATTTATTACCGTTTCCCCAACCCACCTCTGACACGCTTCCATTTCCTCCACCCGTTTCTTTAACTCTTTTGATAAAAAGCTCGAGATTTTTTTAGTGGATATAACATATATACGCCTATATAGTTTAGGGTAAACTAAAATTATTAAAAATTCGTGGGGGAATATTTTAACGCAGACTTCGTTCAAAATTAATATTCCTATCGCACTCGTCCTCTCTTTGATATATATATATATATATATATATATACGTTAAAGCACAAAAACAACCCTCTCTTCGTTTAAAGCATTTACTGAGCGATTTAAAAACACAGAGGCTCATAAAAAAGAACAGTAAAAACCGTACGTTTTACAATAGTAAGTTTAATGCTGAGAATGTCAAAAATTTCATCTATCGTTCTCCGTTAAATTAATTAGATTAATTATATGAGCGATACTTACAATAAGATATATAAGCTCGTTTAGGAAAAATTAATTAGAAGTAACAAATTCAGTAAAACATAGGTAGCGTGATATTATATTATAAATATTTAAATTTAATATTATCCACAAATTCTATCCGATTAACAATTACTATTAAGCCAAACGACTAATGTAAATTCCAACCATAATACATTCCACTAAAATAAGCCGGTAAATAAGTTTTAAAAATCCATCACTGATATTCAGTAACAGCGTAAATATATATATATATCATATCATGGTCTTCTAAAATAACTAAATAAAATCGAATAATTTCGCGTTTAAAAAATAAAAAAATGCTTAACTTTTATTGAACGTGAATGTTAATATACACAATGTTATAACATTTCTTGATGAAATATAGAAACGTTATTAATTTTAGACGATCATGCGAACCGACATTCTTTCATATAATGTTTAAATAAACTGTTTTATGGGCCGTCGAAGTGTCAACATTATCGTTGGATTCACGGGTGTTAATGGAATATTACGGTTGAGGTAATTTAAAAAAAAAAGAATAAATGCTCGAGGAGATGAGGGTCGAGTTAATCGGTACACAGATTGTAGAGATCGTTCTAGAGAGAGGAGCAAATGGCCCGTTGTTAAGTCGTCAAGTGCCGCAGTTTTTAGCGATTTACCAACCATAACTTTTTGCAAATACTTCTACCCCTCCCAAGTTTCTAAACAAATACCCTCCACATTTTAAAACGCAAAAAATATGTATGTACATTACGTACATTATATATATATATACACGTATATAACACGCTCGGGAAAATGTTTGCAAAGAATCGTTGCCAGTTCTCCCCCTTTAATAATAACAGTAATAACAATAACGAGATTCGTTTAAGATGGAAATCTGAAGAGGGTGGTGCGACTTAATTTTGATACATATTTTTCATAAGTTTCTCATTGAAATTGCATTGTAGAAGATGATGAGCCGCGACCCTTTCCACTACACTTCTTTTTAGTTATTTCCACGTAGTCAATTCGTACGATAACGCCTCACCAAACTACACAGCCGTGAACCTTGTGACGCGTTGTTTATTTTGTTGCCTATATTCCTATCCTCACTATTAAACTGATTGTATTCTTGCCGCAACATAATATGACGTACAATACAAAAGGCGTTTAGAAACTATTCGGCATAAAATATTTAAAAAAAAAAAATATATTGTTTATTAATGTCGATTATTTTCCTTGCAAATTTTAATTGTAAAAACGTGTATAAGAACATAACTGTTTAATGACTTACAGACCATTCAAACATAATAGATAATTTTACTATTGATATGTCTAAAATTAGTTCAATAAACTCTTAAAGGTCATTTTTTTATAAAGAAATATGAAGTCTCGGTTGATTAAACGAACCTAATGTGGAATTATTATTTCCCATAATTAGTTTCCATAAATATAACTAATTTGTTCTTTCTTATTTGTGTAGAATAGTACAGTAGCATTGTTTTTAATGTAAAAGTCTAGGTGAAAATATTTCGAGTTCTGCTCAATTTACCTTGAAAAAAAACTTTTGCGTATATTATTTTCATGGCTTTTAACAACATATTCGGAATTTTTTAAGAAATGACAATCATGTGAAAAGATTACATAAAATGTAGCTTAAAGAAGTATATAATATATTACGAAATAAAAACGTTTCACATCAAATGTCTTGTAAATAACAATACTTTGACAAATATGTTTTACCTGTAATTAAAGTATAATTATAATTATATATATACATACTATACTATACTATACCAACTGACCAGGCAAACGTCGTTTTGCCGGTAAAGAATTTTTATGCTGGTAGGCGTTTTTACAATATAACATAATTTTGAAATAAGAATAAATTTCGAATAAAATGAAATAACATTTGTATTGATATTGTAATTAAAATGATAATAATAAAACTTGAGCATTCATATTATTGCATGGCTAATTCATGAATAATATATTTAATATTACGATTTTTTATTTAAATTAATAAATCTTGAGATTTGCTAACACAGAAACAGGCAATATATAATTGCATGAAATTTTAAGATCCAATCCACACATTTACGTTGATTGTCCCTTTGCTTTATTGATAGTCATGGCCTATGTTAGACAAATAAGGAATTGCAACCTTTTAAATTGGAGGTTCTAAAGGAATCTGTAGTATACACGTTATCAAAACGTGTTACCACTTCACCATTAATGATTGTTAATTCGATGACATTTTCAATGACATTTTTTGACGATTTATCAATCGCGTTCTGTTTCGAAGTAGTAGCAGATTTATGTTTCACAATTAAATTATTGGTAAACCATTTTTCATTTGTAAATTTTGAAATGGTGAAATAATGAACTTGAAAATTGAAAAAATTCAAAAATTCTGTAGAAAAATATACAGCTCGTTTTTGTCACCCATAGTATCATAGCAAATAATAAAAGTGAATATAGCATAACCTATTTACTGTCAACCACTAATTCATTTGCCATGTTTTTCATATTTAGTGTAAATGAATGACCATTATTTTCTAATGATCGTAAACGGTATAACGGATAACCATCAATTCCGGTTATAGTATCCAATAAATTATTAATTAATTAATTATTTGGAAATTGTTTTATACATCCACTGTTATCTCCTATTACGATTTTGAGTGGAACTCCGTTTACTTTAGTACTTTTAAATGCGTCCAGATTTTTGTGATATCTTACACGTAGCACCATTACTGTTTAAAAAAATGTATATATATATAACGTGTATTTAATATAATTCGTCATATTTTGTTAAAATAATCGATATTTATAAACAAATAATATATTTTCAATTTTTTTGAATTTACTTACGAATTATTGTTTACATACTATTTAATAATATTATGAAACAATCACACTATTTTATATGATCGGTCTTATTACTTATAGTTATAACGTTATTGAACTCCTCTAAATAGTACGTAAAGTTGTATATTCTCTACGTCGATTGTTAAACTAACCATTGCCGAATATGTTTTTCGTACATTTTTTGATTATTATTTAAACGCTTACACGCACAACTTAATGTAATGCGTAATTTTTCAAACGTCATTAAATAATTTAATCAAGAAGCTGATCAATTTTCGTTTTTTCGCATTGAATAAATTTGGCACAAACATTATAGTTGTTTTCTTGGGTTTGTGATGTTATGGTACTTTGGTGAAATTAGGCGAATTATTTTTACACAATTTAATTAATTTTTAAAATTATCGAGTATAAATGTAAACTAACTGTATAAGTTATATATGAACCTATTAACACAATAAATAAATCATACGTTGAATGAATAAACGCAATATTTCCGCTGAGTTTGTATCTACGATTCATTTCATTATATACAAAATCATCGATGCAGTTCGCCATGAAATTATAATTGACGTTAATCACAGATTTAACTAGATTAATTGTAATTTATGCGATTATTAAGTACATATAGACCTGCGATACTGGGTAGTTAATTTTATTTTATTGTTTATCTCATTACTTGCTTGTAAACTAACATTTTTTTTCTTATTAAAATACAGTCTTTAACAGCTATATTTGAACTGGAAAACGTAGGACGTTTTAATTTTCTAAATCTGCACAAACAAATATTCGACAAATAAATGTTACTTTTATTTCAGTTTATTTATAAATTATTTAATTAAATTAAGTATACTGAAATTTATATATATATATATATATATCCATCCATACCTTTAATTTGCTTGTACACACACACAGGTGATATCTAAATACTTTCGTTCCATAAGGCTCGAATCGGGATTTAAAACCAATTTGCATCGACGGTAGGTACGTTGGGGGTGTCTTGTTGTTCAGTTAATGTTGCGTATATATAAATATAAAAAAGGGGTCGGACTTTATGAGGTGAAACGTTTTATCCACCGTTCAGGAGTTTGTCGTGGTTTCGGAGCTAATGTTAAGGAACGGGAAAAAGTCTGGGGGCTGGAAAGCACAATATCCAAAGACGTTTTATGAGCCACCAACACATCGAAGTCTATATAAATATGTGTGTGTGTGTGTGTGTGTGTGTGTGTGTATCTAGGGGCTGGATTTATCACGGTTGTAAAAATTTAATGCACCACAGAAATCCGAATCCCCACACCGGTTCGAACGTGAATATTTTACATTAATATAACTGTATTTTTATAACACAACACCACTATATACTATATATATGTATGTATGTGTGTGTGTGTGTGTGCAAAACTCAACCCCAAAGTGTTCGGTTAAAGGAAGGTTTGGGAGGGAATAGCAAAACATATTTTGTTTATACATATATCGTTTAATATAAATTTATACGCGTATATTAATTCAAAACCTAACACTCACTTTTATTATATTGCTTAAGATAAATGTATAACAATGTGTTTGATTTGTTCAAGGTCTATGTACGTGTATATGTGTATATATATATATATATATATATATATATATATATATATATACCATACCAAAATATATCGTTTTGTGGTTTTACTCGTTCGATATTTAATATTAGTTTTATTATTTCTTTATTAAGAAATTTTATGTTCTTTATTTTTAACCACAGTAATATTTTACGAAGGTAAACAAAAAAATAGGTTTTTTACTGGCAAAACCACTGTGAATATTAATATAATGTTATAAATACTTACAATATTCTTAATTTGAATTATTTATAAAATAATACAATACCCATATTTTATAAGATAGAGTGTATTCGTAACTAATCCAATGTTGATGTTATATTAAATTTTGCGTTGGATAATGCGAAAATATTGATAATAATTAACGAAGTGTAATTGTTTGTAATCGTGTTTGGCAAATTTATACATCATAATCATGAAAATGCATCTTTATTTACATCAAATGTAATTCAATTAAAACATTAAATTTTTGATAAATTTCTAGATTTCAATTGCGACTCATTCTCTTTTTATAAAAAAAATAGGAAAAGATTCTTATTTTTAATTTGTGACAAAAAAATGGAAATTTATCATATAATAATAAAACATTTCCGTAATATGATTATATTTCATTTTTGTGACTGGCGAAATGTCCAGCAAAATCTGATACTAAAAAAAAATTACCATTAGCGAGAGAAAGGGAAATCTATCCTTATAATCCGTCCCAAGTGTTCACTCTTAATTTGATAGTAAAACAAAAATCATTGAATGTTTTATTAAATCAATTTTTTTTTTAAACGATTTATTAAGTGAATTATCTTATTAGATTTACTTCGCTTTAATTTATTTAAATTAATTATATTCGTTAACTCGCCCATTTTTGAAAATTATTATGTATTGAACGGATTTTTATATGAAAAATTCTATAAACAAGAGGCAATGCGTGCGTGTATGTGAAACTTACAGGATCACCAATCTCCATATTTTTCTACCCTTAAGTTAATTGTGTGTTAAATTTATGGCAAACGCATGTAGGTACATATACGTATTATTATTATAAACAGAGCCTGGCAAGTTTTTATGCAAGTTTTTTTAATAATTTTTATGTCTTTTCAAATTGAATCAATATAAAAAGATAAAGAGTCGCAGTCATATCGAAAGTTACCTATAATTCTCATTTCAACTAGAAAAATTAACAATAAAGTTTCAAAAGAAAGTCGAACCCGGAAGTTGAAAAAAACGTAATTAGCGTTAAAAATAACGTGAAAAACGGAAATAAGATCAGCCAACGTATTAGATAGTGCTCTACTTATATTTTCAACGAAATTACGGTATTAGACGTGACCTATATCCTGGAAATGCAACTTAATTTATGCACTCTCTTGTACAGAAAATAATTAACTCGAAGCACGTCGAGTTGAAGAAATGATAATTCGTGCGGCGACACCGAACAGGAATTTTTTTCAAAAACTGTCGGACTATTAGTTATGTCGCACATTGGATACGAATTTGTATCGTACGAAAACGTATGATAATGATCGTACAAATTGAGCGCACGTTTGATACGTTTTTCTCCGTCAAACAAGCCGCATTTCGATAATAATTGTTTCACGTCCGTTTATTCGTAGTACGAAAGCGTATCAAAATCCCAACATGGTCGGATCGTTTTCGGGTGTCGGAGCTACACGTGCGTATTATACATATGAAACACACGCAATCGGCTGCGCGGTCCCATAGTATTTTGATGGTCGGGATCGTTCGTACGTATTCGTACGAAAAACGCGTCCAATGTGGGGCCGGCCTTACCGGTTTTTCGTGCACGAAATCCGTACGGACGTGATATTTCGCGAACGTTCAATATCAAAAATCCCCGATAACGTCATTTCCTAATATCCGCCATGGTCTACACGTTCTAAGCGCGCGGTATAAAACTAACGCGAAAAACCGACGACGCGAACGGAACAGCGAACCCCTCCGCCGGTCGAAGCGTATAAGGGTAAAGATAATAAACGTTTTTACTTTTATTTTTTATCGGACTGGTAAACGCTGGGCGATAATAACAATAATAAAATAGCACCACCACGAGCCGAAACGACGAGAATAAAGTCGACGACGGCAGCGGTGGGCACTATATGACAATAAAAACTCGGGGTATCCCCCCCGGGCAGCTAACGGACGACGGCCGGTCGGGTGTCTATCAAATTCGGTTTGGTGGTCCATCGGCCGCCCGTGGGCGTCCGGTAGTTCAATGTGTAAACAAAGCCGTAACGAATTCCGGCTGTCACCACGCACACGCGCGCGCGCACATAATAACCTATATATATATATATATATATATATATATATATATATATACATACGCGAGTACGTGACGTACGGATAAAATTGGTTTTTTTTCAGCGGCCCGCGCTCATCGACACCGGTCTTATTGGTTTCCATTCTCCGGCGAGTACGACGCGCGTCGTGTGTTCCGACTGTCGTCTCGGCCCGCCGCCGTAATATTTTACACACTGCGACGAACATAATATACACACGCGCGCGCGCGCCGCGTAACGTGTCACGGGCCTATGGTCGAAGTCGAATACCTTCGGGTTTTTTTTTACACTACTTTTCCACTCGTTCTCTGTGTAGCGTAATAACAACGCGTAAACGTAATACGTATCGAATTTTTCGATGTCCATTATGCGCGCGTGTACGTATACATAAATATAATCCATTGTTGCCTACAAAACTACGGCTACTATACACACACACACACACACACACACACACACAAACACATTCCGGCGGCAGACGACGACTACGATTTACCACCTCTTCATTTACGCTATGTAGTGTGTGTGTGTGTGTGTGTGTGTGTGTGTGTAGACGGAAAAGCGTGCGCCTGTACATATATATAAATTTGAACCGTCGCGAGTGCGCGCGTATACAACGAACGAACAACAAAAAATAGTGGAACAAGCACCATATTCTGGAAACGAGATTCACAATGGCCGTGAAAAATCGGACACGGGCTCGGGTCGAGATTTTGGTCTATATATATATATGTGTGTGTGTGTGTGTGTGTGTGTGTGTGTGTGTGTGTGTGTGTGTGTGTGTGTGTGTGTGTGTGTGTGTGTGTAGACAGAGAGGAACGTATACACGAGTTTCGTTTTTCACGACGAGGGAGGACAACACACGCGTTACGCCCGTTTGGGTCGAATTATTTTTGTTTTTTTTTATAACTCGCGCGTTATATATATTTTTTTATCTTTTCCTCCGCCCGTGGGCAAGTACAAACCCTTTTTGTCGGGTTCGTGTTGAGATTGTTGGAACGCGCGCGCGTATCTAAATGAATTAGTGGCGGCCCGCGGGGACCGATATACGCGTAATTAAATGGCGATTAAATCCCGGCCCCGGGATCGTGGCCGATCCTTGAACTTGCATCATAAGTTAAAATACGCCCCGGATAGATAGGATCTTATCGATATGCAATATGGAACCGTTTTGTGCCCTGCCAGGAACTACAAACGACACTAATTGGTCGCGCGGGATTTACTACACGTAGTGAATTATTACAGTACGGTAGCGCGGTTATTGTTCTAATTTGTTCGTTCCGTAGATTTGCCGACCACCGCCGCACGCACCTTCTTGATATTTTATTATTATTACCGAAAATATCCACGCGCCGTTGAATACGTACGAGTTTTCGGTTTTTCTCCTCGTTCCGTCCAATATTACGCGCGAGCGTCCGAGTATTTTCGTAAACCAATACGTCGATAGTGCCACCCAACTAAAAAATATCGATTGCCGTTTCGTTACGTCATCGATTTCTTTCCAGACCCGCGTCACGTAGCGCAACCTGTCGACGTATATATTTTTTACGAATATTCAACCATTTTCCTATTCGCGTCGTAAAATTCTTCGACGCGCAGAAATGTGCGCCTATACAATTCAATACGATCGACGTATTGGATCGACCAAGCTAATCTGACGTCCTATTTGGCGTAGACGTTAATGAACCGCGTGATTAAACACCAAGACTTTTTGGATACGACCAAAACAATTTTGATCGTTGTAGAATATACAGAATATTTGGTTGGTTTAGAACGGATCCCGCTTTTACATTTTTACTTTTATCGATTTTAACTATCTCTTCGTTATATTACATAAAGCGCTTAATATTTTTCTTTAAATAACCATTCATTTTATTTTTGGTTTGCGTATTATGCCCAATAGTGTACGTCGATTACATTTCTGATTGGCATATTATACATATAACACGAAATCTAAATGTGATATAATATTATGCAGTTTTGAGAACAAAATATCATTTATAATTGGTATCCTATTTCTGGTTGTCAATATAAAAACGACTTCGCATAATTTGAAAAATAATTTTTCTTAAATAACTTCGGTTTATTATTATTATTCGCCGCATTAAATGCCATTTTGATAGACGTGTCAAATGATAATTGTTCCTAAATGTAACGATTTCAAACGAAGGTAGAATAAATGTATTCTGGGCTTTCTCTTTTTGCGTTTTTTCTTTTATTTGTCATTACTCGATGCGCTTTGTCATGCATACAAATATACAGCATACAATATCCTAGAACGGTTAATATTTCGAATTAACTTCGTTACTCGTAATTTGTTTTTATTCAAAACCGCTATTACAATTTTTAAATTGGGTACTTTAAATGAAATTGTAAACCGTATGAACGAAAAATTTTGTACTCGTATAATGTATATAAATCGTACATAAAGTGTTTAAAACTGACTCGATTGAATTAACTTTATTATTATTACCGTCGTAGTAACGTAAAATACACGACGTACGCGTATTATTATAATTACAAGCATACCAACACGGTACCATATAGCTGTTATTCCGCCGACACCTGTTAGGGTCCGGTGGGATTGTTCATTTTTGGAGGGGGTAAGTTAGGACGATAAGACTCACTGATATAGGATATATTCTACACTGCAGCTACCCTCGGGTCGAGAATAATACGAGTATGCGAGACCAGAACTAGGGTGGTGTAACTGGATCAGAAAGGGAGAGAGGGCTAATGAAGCGTCTGCGACCGCTTGATTGCACCGTATTTACTGGTCAGCGTCGAGTTTTCTTTTCACCTAAACACCCGGTACCAACATTTCAAACCCTATCTAGTACACCGAAATAGATATAATGAATGGTCTATTTAAACAATCTAAGGATAATTTATTAAAATTGTAATATTACCATAATTAAACATGGTCAAAACTCCCCATTTTTACATACGCACGTGCACAGAAACGAACGAAACAAGTTTTCGAACGAATAATGACGTAAATTTGTGTATATCATGTAACGCGCTGGCTATGTAATAAATTTAGACTATAATGTTTTATCGTTTACCAATAAACTTTGTTAATCGTGTTCAGGATTCTCTTAATGATGTTTTGTAACATAAAACTCGAACGTTGTAAATTGATTCTGATAACTCGTCGAAGTCGCTTATGAAACGCAAGTTCACCCTCGGGAAGAGTTTCGGTCTCCATATAATCAGCGGTCACGTCTCTGAGTCCATGCAAAGAAAATCAAGATTTTGACCCCTTTTGACCCAGCAGACACATATCAACCCTCCGGAGTCCTTTTATGCGGAAACAATGTCGAAATGAAATGCCAAAATAATGTTTTTTTCCTCTTTTTTTTATCCATCCCCTATTCACGCCTCTGAGTAACAGTAATTTTTCTCCTCCAATGCATATTATACATTTGACGATATACACGTATATATACACGGAATTCCATTCAAATGGAACAATAATATCGGTTTCTACACGACTACACGAGCTTGCTCGAATGGTCCTCAACTTTTCAATAAGAAATTTACTATTACTATTACTTTATATTATCTGGCAGGTATATTTTCTCGCCAAAACACGTATTAATGTCTGAATACACTTCATCATTTTATCCATATACAAAAAATCCTATGAAGAACGCGTTAAATTTATTGTTTTACGAAACTGTCTATATATTGTACTGTTTTATTCACGCATAATGCTTAAAAGAAATAACAGAATATACGTAATATACTATATGTTTACACGTGATATACTTGATGTGAAGTATATTGTATAGCTATGACGCTTCGGGTAGTTGAGTATCTTCATATTATAATAATTTCTGTCTAAAAACGGTTCTACGTTAAAAGTCCTCCGATAAATCGACCACTGTTCCATGTGATAGACAGATTCAGGTTATGGTAGTGTCTTGACACGGACATTTTGCAGAAATTCTTCTGGCAGAAAGTATCACGAACCCGGGCTTAGGCAAATGTGGCCGGTCATAATGGCATCATTTGTCAGCCTTAAGCAGTAGGCTTATTCTATGTTCCCCGTCGTCGTCATTTATATACCCTCCCTTTACATCGCCGCCTTTTGAAGTAACATTATGTATGCCCCTCGGCCCGTAGCATTTAAAGGATTTGACGAATCGTGTCATAAATAAATCGACGGATATCCCGCTAGTAAAGTCGTATCGTTCGTTATTACGTCATTATTTTCCGTTCGTTTTTATATTTCTTACTCTCGTTCCCGAGTTATAATTATTGCCATATAATAATAAACGCCTATATGTTTATTAATCAGCGATGAAGAAATATCCTTAATGTCTATATCTCGATAAATACGTACCAAATTAATTACGTACGCTTTATTTCGTTCGAATTATCGTTCTATTATACGCGTGTGGAACAATATATATATATAATCTAATTTCACGTTCTCTTTGTATTATTTACGTTACTTTTTATAATACAATTGAGTGTCAAAGGCGGAATCGTAAGCTATTATAGTGTTTACAAATTCAAAACAAATATAATGATATAACACGAATCGTGAATGTTTAGAAACAAATACGTCGAACGCGAAAAACGAAACGTTGGGTATTATGATTTGAAAGCGTTTTTGATACGATAATCGTTATAAATCGTGGGCGCTTAGCCAACATTTTCAGCGCGTTATGATATTAACTACGTACCGTAATATATACGTGCCACGAGGACACGTCGGTATAATATTTTGCTCGTATAAATTTATTTTGGTTTTTAATGTCGAACTTCATTAGAAATTCCACGTGGCGCGCGATTGTTCATCGGCAGATCACGTCGATCGGGCCCCATAAATAATATAAATATTCCATTATATTTTAACGTACAGGAACAGATAGGATTGTGACGGAATGTCGAGCCGGCCATTTGCCAAACACCAACGGCGGCTGCGGTAACGGCGGTGGTGGTGGTGGTGGTGGTGATTGTGATGATGGTGGTGGTAGTGGCGGTAATAGCGGTGGTGGTAGTGGCGGTTCGCAATTGAGAAACGACGTCCTGAATATTGATTTGGGTAAAGACTTACCTGACCCCCTCTTTACGCGCCCCCGTTTTATTTACATACATAAATATATACAGGGTTCTCACGAGCGTGCCCAAGAACGGTGTCCAAAAGTTACCTTTTATCCACGGGGGGATACGTCGTTACGTTGTTTACGCGGATTTTTTAATTCGATCTGACCCCGTTTGGCCGATTGGCCTATTGATTGGACGCACGCGTCACCCATATATATATATATATATCGTATATATGTGTACCGTATAATATGTGATTATATGCGCGTCCGTTTCAAATGATTTCGTTATATTTTGTCGCGCGTGTAAAATACGCGGCGTGGAAGTCACATTTCGAAAACGCGCTCGCGTGACACGTTTAGCCCATTGAAATTATTGGACGTGATTCGAACGTACAAATAACCACCGGCGCCGTAGTCGACCGACAATTATTATTTTCGTTTCCCGACTAATTTTCGGATATTCCATGGGCACGATTGCGGGTAAGCGGGTGAACGAAGGATTTCAACCCGTTCGGCCAAATCGAAATGAATAAACGCGATCCGTCTTTATATGGAACGCCCGTAACGTACGCACACTCGGATTATTATTGTGACATATTGCGCGTAAATGGGTCGTCGTCGATCGCGCCGTATTTGCCGCAAAATTAACGTAGCGTAATCATTTTTTATCAACCATCGGTTAGTGTGGATAACCTTTACACGTTTCACCGTGGTTTTTTTTTAATATATAAATAACAAAACTAACGTTTATTTTGTTTATTATATACGAACAGATGTTTCAGCGAACTGTGACAAATTATGGTAAAAACGCAAAAAAATAACTACACACACGCCCATATACATATACTGTATTTAAAAAATTGAATTTCTTTTTACATTTACATTCGTCAAGAACGACGACAAAAAATATAAATAAATAATACATAGTTGATTTTGTTTTTATTTTTTGCAATCATACGTGTATACTACATTGGCAAAAACGATATAATCTAACTTATATGTGCCTACTCGTACGGATAAAGAAAATAAACAATTTGAATTTTATTAAACCGTTAAATACTTCACAGTAGTTGATACCATAAAACGTGAAGTTGTAGTTGTAAAATTAGGTGTTCACCCTTTTTCGCGGGTGTCTTATTTTCTGCCTAATTAATACAATTTCGTCGTCGAATTTTTCTTTCAAACTTTTCTCCATTTTTTTTCTTTTATGCACATTGTACAAGACCGATTATTCTTAAGGTTTATAATATTCACAATTTATAACACTCGTTTATTTTGAAAACCGTCTTCCCGTCCCGTTTCAGGTAATTCGAGTAATCCCTTTCGTTTCTTCCCCCTTCCCACAACACCACAAGAAAAATACGCGTGATTGTGTTTCAGCTTCGCCGAGCATTCGCACGGTGACCCATGATCATATTGTTCCAGTACATGTGTTTGGTTTCTGGAAAGGCGGTTGTTCCTGATTTTGCAACCAAAGATGTGTGTGTCGGCGGGTCGAAAAGCTTCCAAGAGATTTTCCGTTCCAAAATTGTTTCGTTTCTCTTAACGTCGGTTTCGTTAGTTTTGAAAAACGGTCATTACCGATAGGAAACCGTTTAAAACTAGTTCAGATCGAAAATGGAAAAGCAGCCCTATTTCATAGTCTCGTTTTGAAACTCGAAAATCACATTACCCTAGTATTTATGTATATATATATATATATAACGTAGGAAAATGACGCTACAAAATACCACGCACGACCTCGGCACCCAATAATAAGGAAAATCAGCATCGGAAGCTCGGTGTGGTTTAGTGTGTGTGTGTGTGTTGGGGGGTGATAAAGGGGGTAGAAGGCGAGTACGAGAAAATGGATCGTGCGCGCTGTGGCTCTAAACCTTGGTTTCTGCCCAGCGAAGTACACACACACACACACACATACACACCCAGACGCAGGCGCATGTTCGCGTATCACGTAGACATCCCTTTCGGCGTGGGTGTGACGATGGGTGTAAGGGTTGGACGGGTGGGATGGTGGAAGAGACACGCGTGACGGTCGCCGTTTCCGTCGTTAATGAATATAGTTGGGTAAAACGGTAGTGTAGTACGCGACGATGACGACGACGACGACGACGACGACGACGGTGTAACAAAAATTGTAACAGGTAAGAGGTTCGTCGCCAGGCGTAAATACGTATATAAAAGTATAAGTCACGCCGCCGCGCGCGCTCTGTATGTACATGCGTGTGTGTGAGTGTGTGTTGTGTACGTATACGTATATATGTATATACGTGGGTGGAGCGTGGCGAAGACCAATCGAGTACGTGCCTGGGCGTGTCCGGGGAAAGAGCGCGGCGTTCCGTCGCCGTGACGTCCGCGGCGTCACGATAGTCGTCGTCGTCGTCGTCGTCGCCGCGGTCGTAACGCCGCCGCCGCCGTCGCCGCTGTCGTCGTTCGGAAAATTAAAACCCTCCCCGCGTGAGAGCGCGCGCGCGCGCACACACTTATCGTCTCCGGTACACACGCAAACCGGCACACACGTCGTCGTCGTCTAGTCAGTGCGGACCGCGACCAGCCCGTCCCGACGGTTCGCGTACACGAAAGGTAACCGCGAACGAAACGCCCGGTCGGGCGGGCCCCGTACACATACATACGCACGCACGTACTTCGCGCCGCGAACGGTAACCGTCCGATAACCGAACAAACGGCGGTACGATTGGTAACGGCTGTCGTCCGGTGCCCGTTTACTGTTGCGCCGCCGCGGGCACGTGCCCGCCGTTTGTCCGCGAGCCGGCCCGCCCGCCGTGGTACCGTCGTACGCGTTACGGGCGCGCGCGATGCGCTGAAACAACCGCGGCACGCGTACGCTGGATTTCCCGCACGCGCACCTCATGCTGCCGTACCAGGCGATGGCCATGGACTACGCGTCCGCGTCGTTCCAACGACATCCGGCCGCCAACGTCGGACACCATCACCACGCGGCCGGCGGTGGCGGCGGCGGCGGTGGCGGCGGCCCCGTGGTCGGCGGGCCCGCCGCGGCCGCAGCGGCCGCAGCCGCCGCGTTCAGCCCTTCCTGGTTCGTGCCCGCCGACCTGTGCATGCCGTTCGCCAAACAAAACCAGCCGCTCGTCGAGCCCGGGTCAGTTCCGTTGCCGCGCGCACCATACGTAACGTTAAGTTAAATCAGCCCGGCGAAACGCCTCTTGTTTTCGGATTACAGGACCAAAAATATCGCCCGGAGGGGAGGGGGGAGAAGGCGCAATAATACGTAACGTAATTACGTCGCGCCTTCGAATTGTTTACGCTATCCTTTTTTTTCTTTATCGTAATCCCCCGCCCCGTTTTTATTAGATTCTTTTTTCTTTTTTTTATTATATTTATTTTTTTTTATTATGTCGGAATATATCTGTAGCATTTAAGTCCGACGCGAACAATTTGGGGTTGTTCAAAATGGACAACTCGACCTCGAAATATAATCGAATTACGGATTTTTTTTGAAAAACGGGACAGGAAACTTGTCGTCGTGCGCTTGATGGGCCGGGGAACGTGTAATCGGCCCATATTACGACATACGTGTGTCGCCTACCTGTCGACCGTTTATAAAATTTGACTCGATAATTATTCTCCAAATCGCGTCGTCTGTGTACTTAATCCGGTGTCGGGCGAGTGGCTAGACACTGACAAAAGGGCATTCGCGCCCAAGGACGCAATAATACTAAAAAGCGCGACTTCACCGTAAAAGAGGCGGGAGGCACCGTCTTAATTCGACGAATATAATTTACAAAATAGGTAGTCGTACATTTTTTACTTTGCCATACGTTCTTGCTACGGCCCGGTTCCGGTGTTGTACATGCGACAATATTATGGTAATTATGTAGTATAATAGTAAGGGTACGAAATATTTTAATTGAAGCTCGCGTTTTTTCGCGTAAATTTTGTTAGTCATTAAACACAATACACAATATATATACATTTAATTAGTTATATTCTACACACCCGTCCACACAATGCTTAATAAATCTTGGAATCCAAAATCCTAACTTCAAACCACCATATTGTATATAATTATTCTGTAAAATTGGCGAAATTATGTACCAGGAAATTAAAAAAAAGTATCTTTTTTAAGTCTTGTAGAAAACCAACCGGAATTTCTATAATAGATCGGCTTATTTTGGGGTTAGACGATAATTGGCAAAAAGTAACTTAATGTCGTAAATTTTTCGTGTTAAATGAACGACAAATTAAATATCACGCTTAAAACGTACGTCGACTAGTTTAAATGTTAAATTATCCGTACTTTACGAAATTTATTTTTGTTTTTCGTTAATCGTAAACGGTCTGCAACACTATTATATTCGAATACTAGTGAACGTTCATCTGCGTAAGTACCCACGAAATATTATTTCTTAAAGTGCATTCTCGCAACTGTTTGTTTCAAAAACGATTCGACTGTTTCAAATGTTTGATAGTGAAAACGTTTTTAATAAGCGTTTCGTTTTACTAAATATTCACAGCGCGTGGATTATTAACTGGCGAATTTAACTCAGAATCGTTCAAATTTATTTGAAATTATATTAACCCAACAATATTACGGCTAATTTATAACTATGTCCAATGTACTTAAACTATTAATCAGTATTAAATGAAAAATTTAACACACTTTAGAAAGATCACAAATTTTTTTAATTGAAATGTAATTTTGTTTCCAAGTATAGAAAATAAACGTCTTTTTTCATAAATAACTAAATACAAAGTACTATGAACACAATTTATTTCAAATTTAACGTGCACCGAAAAAATCTACTTAAAAATTTTTTTTGAAGTAAAATTTATTTAAATAGAGTTGGTCATTAATCATATTTTAAACGATATTAAAAAAAGGTTTAATTTTGTAAATAATAAAAATAATTATAAAAAATGATTTTTTTTCAAAAAATTTGCCATAAAATATTGAATTTTAAAATCGTTTGAAAAATATTAGGAATTCTAAAAACAGAGTTATTTCATAATCAGTATATAATTTTACTAAGAATTATAATTTCAAAATACCATTATAGATAATTAATAATTATATTCATTTAGTACAATACTGTAAGTACAATTTTAAATTTAAGTAATTATGGCCCATTAGGTATGTTTTGTAAATACCAATGTTGAGTATATAAGAACACGGAACAATTAAACATTTAATATTTTCAAAACTGTTTTCATTTATATTATTGTTTTTTAATTGATTGGAATATTAAACCTATATTTAAAATTTTATTCCTTATTAAATAAAAATTACAAATACTAAATACAAAAAAAATAAGTATACAATAATGTAGTAGTTTTTTAATATACTATGTTATAACAGCCAAATATTGTGACTCAATAGTAAAATACAGTGAATTATCCAATCATAAAGTACACGTAACAGGCATTGGGTAATATAAAGTTATATGTAAAAAAGATTTGGTTACGTTTCAATTTTTAATCATTTTCCATAACCACAATTGTATGAAAAATAATTATAATTTATAATTATTTTTATTATAATTTATTATTATTAACTCCTGTATAATATACAGGAGTTCTTAATTTTAATTTTTGCAATTTTTTCTTAATTTCTAAATTATATTTATAATTTTAATGGTAAAATCTGCAATATTTAGTAGTACAATATATTTCTATAACAATTTTCGATAAGCTTATAATTGCAATTAATCGAATAAATTCTATAAAAAGAATCCTATTATTATATAAAAACGATTTTTGTAGATACAAAATACACTAACTATAATAATAATAAAACCACTTATTTACTATTTTGTTAAATCTTATTTATGTATACAAATATATTGGTCATTCGTTATAAAAAAAGCCTTACAAAGTTTAGATAATACCTACATATCCCGATAAGTATGAGGGCAGTACGTGGATATATATATACATGCTGATTTAGGTCATAGATAATCAAGGTTATCTAAATGTTAATTATGTGTGTGTGAGTGATTAAAAAAGGTAGAACTATAACAATATACACTCTATAGATAGAACGATTATTTATTGTGGTATACTAGATCTGGTATTTATGTTTTTGTTAAATGATTATGTTTATATAGCTATTAACAACGTAATATAATATCCTTAACTAAAGTTCATGGTAAAATTAATTATTAATAACAAATAAATCGATAAAATAAAACAAGTATGTATAACCATAAACATCGATCAAAACTCAGGAGTTAAAAACGCGTATTTATTATATTATAATTTTCGATATCTTATTAATTATGCTCTTTATTTCTATTCATTTTTATGAAATTACTACTTTGAATACTCTGATAAATATTACCTATATTATATAAACGTTTTCGAGCAACATATTACGTTGTATGTTAATACATAAATACGTATATAATAGTTTGACGAGCCTAAGTACAATATATTGAGAATTAAAAGCTTTATTTTATTTAAATAAAAATGAACACGAACATTTATGAAATTTACAAATTTTAATATTATGTAATAAGAGTGATGATTTACTATTTTAAAAAAAGCTGTTCTCAACTAGTGGTTGATAAATAAGTACACCAAAATCTGATTTAGAATTTTTTCGTTGTTTGAAAAGTAGAAAAGTTGTCGATATTCAAAACCAAAATGTCAATAATTATACGTTTTGTTTTTTACATTCTCGAGTTACTTTTTGGTTACGCTTAAGGAAACTAATGAGGAGTTAAAAAACATTTCGTTTAAAGTGAATAATGGACATGGTTTGCAACCGGAGAACGACGCTATATGTAAAAATCGGAATATTCTTCCTATACGAAAAAGCGTTTACAATGAAATTGAAATTGTTGTAAATCATCATTGTTTTTTATTTTGGGGGGGGGTATTATCTTAAAGGATTCCTTGGCACAAAAATGATTAAAACCCTTAATTTAGAGGAGTACAAGTACATAATATTTGTTAGGATATATCGGTTGTTTATTGATTTCTGTAAATTACGATTTGCGTTGTATTCCTTAAGTGAATGAATCGCGTAGCGTATTATACGATAAAGTTCACGTAATCGCTTTGCGCGAGCCGGACTCGAACGATTTTCTTTTCTCTCCGATCTTGTAGAATATAAAGGAACTCCGCGCAAACAAAAAAGAAAGCCGATGGCGGGGAGCTATTTGAATTCGAATTCGATAGGAAAAGCGACGCGATGCGAAGACGCGTGCCGAAAACGGTTCGAAATTCTTGAAGACCCGACGACGGTTGTCATTGTTAACGTTAATTGGATGCGGGTGGCCTCCGAACGGCCATGTACTTTTCATTAAGCGCCCGTCCGACGACTACGGACGACGTATGTGAGTATACGTTTCACGGTCTCCTCGATAATAACCGCTCTTCTATATTATTATACCGATCGACTTCTATTAATAACGTATCGGAATGACTTGGCGCATTTGTTTGTTGTTTATAACCATCAAACTGTAGATTCACCAAAAATATTATATATAGGCGTACGTTATTTTTTTAATTTTTTTTTTACGATTCCTTTCATAAATCCAATCGTTTATAATAACTATGACTGTTATACACTTGCGTCTACGCTACTTCCCTCCAACAACAACAACCAAATGGAGGAACGTATGTTATAACGAGATGTGTGGTAATCGCCGGCGGTGCAGAACGGGTAAATATCCCATGAACGCCACGCCGTCGAATGATATGTTTTCTATAATTCGTCGAATCGTCCAACGGTTCGATTGTCTTTTCGTTTACGTTCAATAACCCGAATAATTCTACGGAAATACCGTGTTCTTTTCGCCGTAAAAAATTGAACGTTTACAACATTATCTGCCTTATCACAGAATACATTTTCGTCTCTTACCCCGTGGTCGGGTACGACATTATCACGACAAACCGTACCTATATAAGTACCTACATCAAGCAATTGATATTCTCTTAAACATTTTAAACTTATTTCGGTAAATCGTTTATGTTTCTAGCGTTTTCGGCTAATTTTTAATTTAGGCTAAACCTAATTCATGTTTTCTAAACACGAAATACCAGACTACGCGTGTTTAATATGTCTGTATGCAAGTCGGTCAAATTTATTGTACTTCCGTCAAAATCTTAAGACATTGACATGATTATAAGTCCCGATATTATTAACTTAGTTAACGTATTACGGAAACATAATGACTTCATCAAATTTATATATGCATTCGGATCTTCTAAAATCTAGATTAGTATAGACGTTGTATGTATATACATACAATATACTCGCACGTTATTGAAATTACGATTTCGTCAGTATAAATCTTTTAAAAAATATTGTATACAGGTAAAAGGCGGCAAACAACGTTGATTTTTCATTTTATCCCGAAAATACGGTTTTCCATTCCAAAGTAAAGGTTTAAAGACTCTTTCGGTGTTTTCTTTTTAATTTCCTGAATTGCTATTTATTATCGCTTATTGATAATACCTATATACTCGTGTCCATTCAGTCCTTGCCGAGAACAACCGTCGCCGGAACGATTGTGATCGTATCAGTTGCACACTTGCACTCGTATTTTAGCAGTTCATTTCCGTCTGCTACGTAGCCTATACGCATATTCCCGCGAGACTTCAGTACTGTTGCTTTGCTGACCAAATGCCTTTATTTTCAAGTTTTATAGTTGTGTGGCTGAAAAACACTCGTAAATTCCCCTTTTTCTTACGTCGTACAACTCGTATTTTTTCCTTTAACGACCAACCCATTACCCGAGATCGTGTTAATATCTGAGTAAGGCTAGACGAAAAAAAATTTTCCTCCCCAATGTCCTAAAAAACTTTAATTGATTAAAAATATTATGTTAATTCAATAGACACATAAGCACAGTATTTTTCGCTTACGTATGAAAACCATAAATACCTTATGTATATAATTAAAGTAGTTTATTTGATATTTTTCTTTTACAATTTTTTTGAATTACAAAAAAACAAACAGAAAACAATCTTTTAATGATTTTTCTTCTTTTTTTACATTATTTGGAACAGTAAAAATATCATATAACCATATACGAGCATAATATTCTTATAAACTTGTTGAAAATTGAACATGGACGGAATAATTAAAGTTCAGTTTTAGCATATATTGAAACCTATTAGTAATACAAAGCGATTATTTTCCAAAGATTTTCATGGAAAAAGAATCATACGCAAACGTTTTTTGATTAAATCAAAATTCGCTAAAAAACGTTTTTTTTATGATTCTGGGGTTGATTTTAAATTTTAAAAACCTAATAGTACAATAGTGAATATGATTTATATACTTATTTAAATGAAACGAAACGAGTCCTTAACATTCTTTTTCAAGATCCTAGTCAGCTTCTTTTTAATAGAAAATATTGTAGTTTTTGGTTTATACGTTAGATTAATATTATTCAAAATTTTTTCTTATTATAAATAATAAATAATGTTCTAATATTTCTAAACTAAATTTCTTTTTAATCAGCTAACTCATTACCAGTTTTAGTCACAACTCTTAAAATTGAAAAATACTTTTATTAATACATTTCGTATACATTATATATATGATATGACGTAAATACGTAACAATAAAACGTGATAATAATTTTACCATTTCACATTTGATACCTATATGAATTACCTTAAACAATTTTTTAATTTCCATTGTTTATAATATTTTCTTAAAACACCGTACGCGTATTATATTAGAATAATAATGTTTATGTATGTTGTAATCGTCAGTTTAAAATTCTCTCGAAATACAAATAAAATATTTATGTTAAACTATAAGTAAATAAATAACTCTCGAAATATTGAATGAAAATCGAATCAAAAATACGTTTAATATTTTGTAATTAGAAATCGAATACAATTATGTCCATTTTTCGACGAGTTACGTCTATTTCATCACACCTTTCATTACATTACACAATCGGTATTTATTTATTGTCGAATATACCTGAGCAATTAACCTAAGCAACAATTCATAAACATATCCGTCAACAAAATTTGAATTTTATAACTTTATAATATTTATAGTTATAATCATTGAAACGTGAAACGACATAAGTTTCAAACTTAAAATCGAGTTGACAGAAGAATGGAGAACTACCCTTTTAAATTCGACGATTTTTGCTCCCTCCAGAGACACTACAAACGACTTTAGAACGGCTGATTAAAAATGTACCCACCATAAAGTTCATTTTTACGAGTATTATTCCCCTTTGTTTTACTCGACAGTTGTAATTTTTGGAAAGATTTTTTATACTAATACGTGTCACGAGTATTGTCTTAAACATATTTCTGTGTTTACTGTTATACATTAATATATATGTATGAACGTATAATTTAATATTTTTATTTTAACCGAATAAATATACTATATAGTTTGTTTATTAATTACAATTCCGGCGTCTGAACATGATTAATGACAATTTTACTATAGTGCTTTTTTAATTGAACTGAAATGCTAATTATCGGCTTTGTCGACGATATACTTATGAGCCATATTCAGGTTATAGAAATGAGTTCCAAATCGACAAATTGTTTTCCTAGACATGGGGGTATATTTTTGTACGGAGGACGCATTTGCCTTATTACATTTGAATACAACAAGGTGCTGCGTGCTATATACATTTTATAAGGGGTTTACGTGTAAACGTACAACCCTTCCTTTTACCGTCCACACATCGGCCATCAATTTCGATCGAAATAAACCGATTACGATTTCCGAAAACAACCGAAATACGAATCAATGCCGCATGGTCGAAATCCCGGATAGAAGGTCAGTTATCGGATGAAGAGACGTGATTCGGTCACCCTGAGGGAGGACGCGTCCCGCCACTGTTGCGTCCGCACGTACCTATCGTCGCCGCCTAAGCAACGTACACGCCGGACGTGACCGACACGCACGCACGTGATACTACACCCGTCTCCTCCTCCATGCCGTTGCCGTCGCACCATCATCAATGTCAGCTGTACCGCGTGCTAAACCTTGCACACGGAATGACAACATAAACCGAACGAACACGTCCATCTTTAACGGTACACAATTCTTACACCGGTAATTGGTTGCTCGCGCCGTTTTCTTTTCGCTCGTTATTGTTATTGTTGCGTGACCGTTGAAGCCACCCTATTAAGTTAGTTCACAGGTGAAGAAATATCGAGTACTCGACTCGAACACTACCGTTTATGCGTAACGTGTAAACTTATTAGACAATTAACTGAACGTTTCGCCTATCGTACATTGGCCGAATAACATTACCGTATGCGTACATACGCTCAGTGCTGGCACGAATAAGTAATAAGACAATTGTAATAGGACAATTGCCTCGCGGTAAAATTAGGGTATGTACCATCATTTTGACCGTGAGGGCAGTCACTAATAAAACTATAAGTATTATTAAAATTATCAAAAGTTAAGTTACCTAACTTAGATTATACAAATTAACATTAATCAACGGCATACAAAATAATAATTGCGTCGAAACGTGTAACGATATTCGTATTACGTCCAAGTCACTTTGTAAATCATACATGCCTATATGCGTGTATATGTGTATATGTCTGTAGTAGGTCTATGTTTTATGCGCGTAAAATTAATAAAAGGACTTAATCCCAACAAATTTTTAACGTAAAATTATGTGAGTGATACGTAGTTCAATATCCTATATCCCAAAAAAAGTTCACGTTGCCACTAAATACACGTAACCAACGACTATACTTCTTAGTTCATCTAATAATGACGTAACAAGTTTTCTTGTGATTATTGTTTAATTTTATGAAAACATATATCCTCTGTCAATACCACGCGATATATTTTTAGAAATATTGTACCACCAAATATGTATAGTGTACGAGTTTACCGACAAATTAATTAAATTATTATTGCTAAAAATAATTATAACAACCGGATGACGGTTATCACAACACTATTATGTAGACGAACACTGTCATATTATACACACCCACACACAAACATATATGTATATATAATATTATAAACTTTTTTGTTTATATTTTCTGAATTTTATTTTCATTTCAGACATTAATATACATTAGGTGTAAAGTTATATAAAACCTGTCAATACTCAGTGTTTATCGGATACTTAGTGTATTAGCGTGCAAGTATTGAGTTTGGTTCGATGCCTAACAAAATATTATACTTTAGTCATCAAACAAATGTGTGTTACACAACACTACCATTATAAGTTATAACCTATTCACTCAATTCTATAATATTAAAAAAATATTTTGAACTCCTTTGAAATTTGCATTAAATAACCAGTAAAAACCCGACATATGCCATTTTTTAGTTTAATAAAATACATTTATATTAAGCAAATTACGTATTTTACGGTCTATAAATGGTTGCACAACTGGACATATAATAATGTGGTATTCAGTAACCAATCCAGTAACGTTGATTAGTGGTTGGTCAATAGAAAGGCGTTACTACTCGATCGATTGCGCTTTCATTTTACAAAGTCTTTCGAACTACATCTATGAAAGACTTCGAAATAGATTAGATGATTTCAAACATAATATTTGTAAGTACGTATGCATATTATTAAATTAAAAATTTTAAATTGATTAAATTTTTAATTAATGGAAAAAACAGAAATAAAATATGTTTAAAATCTTGACAAATAATACCTTGCTTGTGATAAAAACGTCATACTGACCTATATATATTAGTTATCATTTCTGTAATATATATACTAACTCGTTCATAAGATTCAAAGGTTTATATAATTCAATAAAATATTAAAAATGTCTTAATTTCATAAGCTATATAGATATGCGTTATAATCTTAAATTAAATAATTACATCCGGAGTAAATATTGAAACATGTCTTCTTCAAAAATATTTTTTATATTTAATATTTTACATATTTATATACGAGTATATATTATAAACAATTTACCAAAAACCGTTTTTCGTATTTTTCTATTTAGAAATGTTTTAAACTATTTATATTCTATTTAAAAAAAATTAACTGTTAAAACACTGCCGTTTAAATTGTTTTATTTTAATTTTTAATATTATAGTTGTGCCTAATTAATTTTCAAAACAATTAAAATATCAAAAATGTATGTATTTTAAACGAGGTTCTTATATAATATATATTTGTAATGGCACCTACTTCAACAATTAAAAATATATTATGCGCTCCACAAGTATAAAGGCTAATAACACATCGTTAAAATAAATCGTTTTATTATTATTTTTGTTGTTATTATCATTCAATGCAATATTATGATTAAAGTATAAATTAAAGAATTAACCGGATATTGTGTAGAGTGACAACATAAAATTGTCCAATGGGATTTTGTTACATTATAGAGGGTTCGCAAAAGTTACAAACACAGTCCCGTGGGAAGTTCGATTTTTGAAGATGTCCAGTTTTCATAGGTCTCCAATGAATTGCAGGTAATGGACCTTCTTGTTGGCTTTTACTGCCTTCTCGTCATAAAAACGTGAAAGGGAGAAAAATGCATTTCCGGTGAGCATAACGAAAATCACGTACAAAAATTTTCGCCGGGAAAACGATCTAAGAGCCCAACCAACGTCACCGTGGCCCCTACAGTATTTATTACGAATATAATAATAATAACAACAATAACAATAATAATAATAATAAAAACTTAGTGGATGAATAGAAGAATTCTAATATTTTTCTACCTCGCTTTCAACCGATCTCCCTTTCTTTCTCTCTCATATTTTATTGTTCAGAGGAGATTGATGATGGATTATTTAATCAAACACACGGGTGGCGGCTTTCGGGCTAGGTCAAAGGCGACAAGGCCCAGTAGCTGTTCTAAATTAACACGGTCTTCCTCGCGTTCTCTTAAAAATGTCGAACAAACAATAAAAATGAACGCAGGTAAAAAATTAATGTCTAATAAAAAATACCATTTCACGCGATCCGTAACGGAATGTTATTAATATAAAATGAGATCAGCGACAATTGTGTTTTACTTTGTATTCAAAAAATCGAAGAAAAACAATAACAAAAGAACATTTCTAAATTACTATAGCATTCATTGTGTAAGGTAATACATTTAAGGATAGCCAAAATATTTTTGTTTGCATAAATATTTGTTTTAAAATTATTTACGAGTTTACAATGAAATCAATTAGAAATCAAACGTATAACGATTTGGTCAAAAAATGATAAGAGACGATTTCATATTTTCAATAAAATTACACGGACTGCGACGATTATTTACAATTTGTTATTTACCAAATACGATCTTTATCTTTTACGATAAATATGTTCATTTTTCTAAACTGTAATTCTTTCACACCTTCCAAGCATTCTACGTAAATGTTCAAAACATTACGATATAATGTTAAACTTTGCAATAACCCTAGTTGGCTAGATCCGACATATCAATACTACATATATTTCGAAATTATTTAAATTTTTTTCGATCGAATAACAAAAACTTCTAGTTATGAATACAGTTTAATATCATTGACACGACCATAATTAAAACAAAAATGTTTATGCATGTAAATATTTTTTTTGACTTGAACGCAGAATATATGTTCACCTTAAAAGATCTTGTATAAAATCATAAATGTACCCATGATGATTCGCTAATGCTTGCTATTGATGTAACATCAATTTAGGTAACATTATGTGATATTTAGGTACGTGTTCGTAATCTTAAGTTATAAATTTGATATTTATTTCTATATTGTTAAATGTTCGATCACTGCGGTATTTACGTGAACACATACAATCGTGTATAAAGGAGGTCACATAATCCTACTTAATAATCCAAGTAAATTTAACGGTATTTTTGTTAGAATATGCGAAGTTTACAATACAGAGCATAAGGTAATTTTTTAAATGGTTTTTTTTATTTCAAAAATAAAAAGGAATATTTCAATAGACGTTTAATATAACGAAATAGAATCAGGACTCTTAAGCCCGGAAAATAACACGAAATATAATAAATAGAGAAATAATCGATTTGATAAGGTCTTATAATGATACTCGAAGTACCAATTATAACTAAAAATTGATTATATTATACGAACTTGAGTAGTTATGATTTTCTCGAACATACTATTATATGGCGAAAAGACGAACATTTAAATATACAATAGTTACTGACGGTCATTCGATATGTATACGTATAAAGAGAAAGAGATAAGTGAAATATTTCCGTATACCAGTGTCTACTCATACACATATATGTGCATATACACACGCGTGTGTATGTGTGTGCAGATGTATGATATAAGTCCGTCTATAAAAGCGAAAATGTTTTTCGGAAGAGAACCGGTAACCTAATAAACACGGTGTATGTTGGCGCGGGGTCCAAAGTGCCGAGTGGCCGCCGCCACTGCAACGCGTACGGTCCCGCGGGAACTTCGCCACCACCGCCGCCGCCGCCTCTGGTCGGGCAATTTGGTCAATTTGCTTCGTAAAAGAAGAGAAGACGAACACAAGTGGCTGGCGTGCGCCAAGGGGAAACCGTTGTCATTGATAATTCCTCTTTTTTTCCCTCTCTTTCTATTTTCTCACTACCTTTGTCCCCTCGTGTTCTGAAACGCTAACGTTTTTATTTCCTCCGCCGCCAATCAATGTGTACTACTGCCGGCTCACCAACTCCTATGTATACGTTAACTTCGTTTGCCTTTGAAACGTGGACAAGGGCTGCCGACGACAGCGGAATTATCGCGTCATTCCTCGGACCCTGTAATGAACGGTAGCCCTATAATATTCGATTATCACCATCATCTACTCGTCAAATCTCAAAATACACGCCCGAAACACTTTCGGTATCATCAACTTTATCGCGATTTTTATATATAATAATCATAGTGTAGGATCAAATATTATTTTAATATATAAAACATTGTACTTTTGTCAAAATTCGTTTAGTGTAGATATCTCAATTTTTTTCTTTCTACTACTAATGTACGATAGTCCGCATAATATAAATTTCATTATAAACCCGTTAAATTTATTTTCTAATTATTTTAACAATTTCATCGTTTCTATATCATATCACATCGATATACATACATTTTTAAAAAAAGAAAAACTCGCCTTCGATCATTTTTATAGAATATATACATTATTATTATTCTTAAAATAATTTGATCTTAACTCCGATTTAAATAGTAAAAATAATAATTAACTTTAGATAATTAAGTCTTGTAAAATATATATTTAAACGATTATACATGTTTATTATCATTTGTTAACCGTTTCATTAATTTAAGATCTGTTTATTGTTAAATATCTAAATTAAATGTCGTGCCTTTTACGTTTCAATAATAACGTATCGTTTAAATGGAAACACATCAGTGTAAACATCTCATAACGCGATGAGTTTATGGACATATGGCAATTCGAAAATTATACAACCTTTCGAATATTGTGACGCTATTTGGGCGTAACAAAATTTCACGTGTTTAGGACCGTTGTGAAAACTTTCCGGGACTGATAAATACACAGCTCTTTGATATTATTTATACGCACATAATACCCAAACACCGACGAACTATTCAGTAGCAAGAGAAAATAGTATTTCGTATTCTCGTATACACAATGTATCTATATATAAGATAATAAAATATAAGAGGATGATATCCTTGAGTACACTTTTGATTAAACGTACAATATATATATATTCCAGTCGGATGCAATTGATTGTACAGAGAGGGTAGAGATGGGTCAAGTCACTCCCCGGGGAAATCGGCAGATATCGGTGGACATTATTTTTCCCTTAAAAACAAAACAGTCTTATTAATTTAAATCCGTTTTCTTCTAATAACTAACTTCTGGGGGTCTTGCATGTCACATAATTGGTTATAACTGACGTAGATAATGATCATATTTAAAGTCATTTTTCCGTCGCACACGTCGTGACTCGTGACAAAAATTGTTTATGTTTTATCGTCATATTATCGTTAATTTTTTTTTCTTATTTGTTGTTATCGTTTATACACGTACACACACACACACATACACACATACACGCATATAGATATATATATATATATATATATATATATATATATATATTCTCATCG
>JAIPRN010001098.1:0-54285 GCA_025469175.1 Geopemphigus sp. TES_GeoC_2020
GTGAAAGTGCTTGTGCGCGAAGATCGGCGTTTAACGGTTAGAGAAATTTGTGAAATGGTTCCAGATGTTTCTAAAACCACTATTGATAAGATTTTATCAGAAAATTTGGGATACCGTAAGGTCAGTGCCCGATGGGTATCCCGTATGTTGAGTGACGAACACAAACGTAAGCGTGTTGATTCGTCTCGTGAATTTCCGCGTCGATACGAAGAGGAGGGGGAAGAGTTTCTCAACTCTATTGTTACTGGGGACGAGACATGGGTCCACTATTTCACCTCTGAGACAAAGGAATAATCCAAACAGTGGCGGCATCCAAACTCGCTGAGAGTCAAGAAGTTCAAAGAGACCGCCTCGGCCGGAAAGATCATGGCAACAGTTTTCTGGGACCGACACGGGGTATTGCTGGTCGAATACCTCCCACGAGGACAAACAATCAACGCAGATCGTTATGGTGAAACGCTGCAAAAGCTTCGTCGGGCCATACAAAACAAAAGAAGAGGAAAATTGACGAAAGGTGTCAATCTTTCGCATGACAACGCCCGCCCTCATGTTGCAAACAAGATCCAGGAACTTATTGCCAAATTTGGATGAGACATCTTGAATCATTCTCCGTACAGCCCCGACGTTGCATCGAGTGACTATCATCTTTTTCCGGTCCTTAAAAAGCACCTAGGAAGAATGCACTTCAAGAGTGACGAGGAAGTCACGGAAGCGGTGAACAAGTATCTCCGTGAGGCGGCGGGAGAATGGTACGGCGAGGAGATAAAGAAGCTCGCAGCAAGACTCCAAAAGTGCATCGAACGCAACGGTGACTACGTCGAAAAATAAAGTAAGGATCAGGCTTTCTAAAAGTGTAATTTGTTTTGCAAATAAATATCATTTACTAAGAAAAAAGAAATAGAAGACTTTATTTTACGGACACCCCTCGTATATAAAACGAAACGAAATTTATAATTTACGTTATTTTCCCATATCTGTTTGTCTTTAGGCTAACGAACGGCAGAGGAATGGTGGGAATGGTACGAACAACATTCCAACAACTGTATCAAATTATAAACAAATCAAGCAATCAATAACAATTAATAGGCAGAATATTGTTGAGAATACTCCAAAGGGTATGTCTAAAGTTCCAAATAGAGTATCAAATTACAAACGAACTAAGCAACGGGTAATACCTAACATACAGACTAAAGACAATACATCGAACGATATCGGAAACGAACGAAAGAACCCCGAAAGAAGCAAAAATGTACAAAGAGTAGACAAGAAGATCAGCCAAGTGTTTCCATACTGAAAGAAGAGGTGTACTCTTTTCACGAAGTCCGATGATAGTGTCATGATGGACAAAGGTAACAAATACGGATGTTTCGCCATTATTTCGTTACGAATTCGTCTTTTATTTTTGTAGTTTTTGGTAAACAGAGAGCTTTTATTCGGTTTGTCCCGAGGTGATAAGCCAGCACATTGTGAATGGCTGCGTATTCGACGTTGGGATATAATCCGAAATGTTTAGTTATCGCGATGGCTATCGACGCTGACAAAATAATATTAGCGAAACATAACGCCGCGTTGTACGGCGTCGCGGACAAAATCAAATTTGTCGTCGGTGACTTTTTCGTTTTGGACAAAACCATGAAAGCGGTCGCGTTGGTCAATCCTCGGCCATGGGGGGGGTCCCAATTACGTTAGAAAACGAACGTTCCCGTTGGCTAACGACTTGTGCAGCGATAACGGCGGCGGCAAAATGATTATGCGTATCGCGAAATCTATCGTTCTTCGCGTAATACTTCACTTTCCAAAAAATAGCGACAATGACCAAGTACACGTAACTTCGCATACGTAGTCCACCATCGCAATACTAATATCTCGAAAAATTATTTTCTACTGTGCGTACAGCTCAGCGAGGGTTTCGAAAACCCCAAAAATTGTTACTTAGACGGTAGATTAAACTGTTTGACGGTATATTACTGTTCATTCCCCAACACGCCCGTTCGTCTGTATACGACAGAAACATCCGTCGACACAACCAGCAAACACGTGACCGTAAACTACAGGTTCTCATTAAGGAGGTTCGATTTCATTCGAAATGTAAGAAGGAACTTATTTATTAAATAGTACGCTTTTTCGCCTAATACGATATTTCTGATAAACGTTATAGTTCCAATTATGGCGTGTTTAGTATTGATTAACAATTTGCACATACATGTCGTATCAAATATGAACATTAGGGAATATTTAATTTTAATACGTTTGATCTCGATAATGATAATTATTTAATTCTTACGTAATTATAATAAAAAATAATATAATTCTCTATACATTAAACGTGCGTACAATAACTTTCAAGTTTATATACTGACTTTTTTGTTTAGATGAAACAATGAATAACAATGTTCGTGAAAATGTAGGAGAATTTAGAAAATATTTAGATTCTGTGAAATTATTTTTGACAAAAAATAAGTAAGCTATTTATCGGTTAACAAATTTAATTAAATAATCCTTAATTGGCTTTGATCCGTTGTGCGCATTTTTAGGCAAAATGGAAATGAACATAGGGTGGATAATGTGATTGTTCCGGCGTCTATTTCAAACGTTCCGGATTTATAAAATGAACCCATAAACAAAGTGATAATACTAATAGAAAAGATTGACTACAAGTGCAAGAAGTTAGACGATGATATAATATTTGGCGAAAAGAACAAAAATCAATCAGTAGATACAGTAACTCTCTCAACACCTATTTTAAAAGCACCGAACATGGAAAAACAAAAATTAGCGTCCCAGAAACACGTCGAATTCACCGAGTTTACGCACAACGAGACCATAAAGACGGACAACGATATAATTGTCGACGAAAAAAATATAAATCGACGTCAAATAGAAAAAAGTACTCCCACAACTTCGACGTTATCACAAAAGATACACAAGATGAAAAATACAATCAACCGCGACAAGTCAAGTGACGATACTTATATTATTATCGATAACGATTAAAATGGAGGACGAGAAGAAAACCTAAATCCTTTAAAGTCTATATCGGGTGATATAAATGTAATAGTACCAAAAGATTCAAAACAAAGACAAAATATATTTGACAAAAAAGCGTATAACGAGAGTATTAAATTGATCGACGAGGGAACGGCTGCCGATGAATATAGAAAAATAATGGAAAACAAGACACCATTAACATCTATTTGGAATGTTTCAAACGATTCGTCGCGAATAGTAGAAGATGAAATTTACGACCAAAGCACAATAATGTTTAGCGACAAGAACGACGGTCGAAGGTTATGTAAAACAGACGAACGGCCAAAAATACGTTGACTGGAAAGTGGAGGAAAAGGTTTAGCGTGTTCGCCAGGTACGATGTATGAGAATTCAGTAGTTACTTCTTATTTAAGATCGTCTACCCGTTTTTCGTATGTAGAAGGATTCGTAAATTTTTCTCGAGAAGACCATAAATATACACATGAATGATAGCTGTGTTTTTAAACTCGAAAAAAAACGGTAATGGCGCGGTGAGGAATTCGTGACACAGTTAGTGGTGATTTTTTATCTTTACTTACAATGCACCCGTACGCGTCGTTTCGGAAAGTAATATGTATTACTTTTGTTTTTCTTTATAATTTGTGAAATTCGTTTTTCCTTTGACATTTTAGTTATATATATATTTATTAAAATTTTTTGTATTTGTTTTTTTTATATTTAACATTTTTACGATAATTTTTAAAAAAAATTTCTATTTGTTTTTTTTGCGTTATTTAACTTGTACATTTTTATGATGTGTTTCTACACATGTTTGCGCTGTTTAGGCGATTTTTTTTCTATTGTATACTTTGTAAATTATTTTGTTCTATTTCACATGTTTATGATGTTCTTTTAACATGTTTATGTAATTGTGTTTTCATTGTTTAATTTAAGGTTTTATTAAATTTGAATTGTTTTTTATATGTTTGTTAAACAACGTTGTAAATTATACGAGTGAACTTATTTAATTATTATTATTATTAATTATTGGATAAAATGTTTAGAATACAGGTTTTATATTGCGTCTAATAAATAAATATCAAATAGTTTTACATTTTAAATGTAATACGATAGTTGTTATTCTACATAACTTAACACTGAATCGGTAAATAAATATCATCACATTAATCTAAAATAATATAGTAAGGTTATTTCTCACAAGATTATTATTTATTGCTATTCGATCAATTTGTAAGGAATGCAGTCGTCTGTGCGATGTGTCGCGTCGTGTTAAATGTTAATATATTCTTATTACAATTTTACTAAGTTGTTCTCGTCGTTGTATATGAAAAGTCTTAAGTTGATAATTGTGCGGATAATTAAAAACACCTTGGCTTACCGTATAAAGTAAAGTACCTACAGTCAGGCACCCCGAGAAGTCAGCCGTAGCTTATCGACGTTTATATCTTCCGATCACATATTGCCTCTGTGCAAATCCCCGAGCTAGAATAAAATAAATCAAAATAAATCTAAAAATGAAACTTCATCAACTCTTAATCAAAACTCTAGTAATGACGGTATACAGAGTGCGTTAAATGACGTATTCAATGCATCCACAGAAAAGGATGTAACTGACTTCACTTATTCTACAACAAAAAAAAATTGTAAATACAATACAAAAAAACCTAAACCATTATTCGTAATAACTAATGGATATTACGAACATTTGCCGTAAATGAAAATACCTATACCTTCCCCCTCCTAAACTAACGTAGAAACTCCTGAAGCGAATAACGAAATTAAAATTAAATCACTTATTTATCCGTGAAGTAATAGATTTCGCAAGTAATCGCAAATAACGCACTTTACATTATTTAAAATAATATATATGATAAATAAAATAATATTTAATATCGCGAAACCAATTAAAATACTTGCATAGCTTTAGGCGTATGAGAACACGGAACAATATCAAGAATTAAGATTACCAAATTCTTGTTTCTATCTTGATAAGTGAAGAAATTATAAATATGTACGTGACATCTTGCAGGGTGACATACTTTAAAACAAAGAATCAACATGTGGTCTATACAGAAAATCAAAACTCCAATGACATGACGATTATTTCCTATAAAATATTTAATGGATATAATATTATAGGTACTCGGTTAATAATATATACATTAAGATGTAATTATTGTCCTTATTCAATTATGTAATATATTACGTAAGAACGCGTATGTCCGTGTTTATAAAAACAATACCGTACAGATATATACGATTAAATATATTAATGCAGCGGCTCCCAACCTTTTTAGTTTCGCGGACCACTAATTTTGTAAAAAAATATTTGAGGCCCACCCATAGCATACCTATATACGTTTTCATAAAATTATAATATATAACGTAACATATGTCATATATTATATATGACAAATAACAGGAACCTATTAATAATCAACGAACTATATAAGATAAAACTACATTCAAACGTTAGATATCGTATCGTTAAATGTACATTTATTGTACACTATAGTTAAAATTGATTAAATATTATTATGATCAGAAATATAACAAAAAATATATAATAATATTATTTTAAATATATATAATGTTTAATATTATACCTATGGCTCGCGGCCCACAAGTGGGCCGCAGCCCATGGGTTGGGAACCGCTGCATTAATGGAAATAGAAATGTACAATACAATTGTACCTATACAATTTTATTGATAATATTTTCGTGAATAAGGACGTAAAGAATTTAAAAGTCGCTATATTGCACAATTAACGTTTAAAATAAATTATTTACGTGTTTATGTATTTTACCGTAATTGATTTAATTAAAAAATTATATATTATTCGCAGCTATAATTTACAACATTAACGTATGTGACGGGATATCAAGCGCATTTATAAACTGGCAATATTTAAATAAAAATGATTTTATGACGATATTAATGTTATGCTAATAAATATTTTAAAAACGATTCAGCGAAATCACTCTTTGCGTATTTTTCTCATATTGATTAGTTGTTTAAATTAAATAATGTAAACAGTTAAATACAGCTCGATATAAAGTTTAATTAAAGAAATCGAATCTATAACGTTCTACATACCAATACACACCTACTACACGTCTTTTAATTTTACCAATATTTAAATAAATATTATTTTAGTTACGATAGTTACGGACACTTAAAAATCAACGTGGTTAAAATATTAAGTAAAAGACGTAAAACGCTCCAAGAAATTAACAAAGACCGTGTATTAATTAATTAATCTCATGACGTAGGACGTAGGTAAAACGGATATTCGAAATAATGGAAAAGTCACTACCTAATCATGCGTTGAATGTGTCCATAATGAAATACTTCGCATATTTTGTGTTTATTATTTTATATTGTATGTTTATAATTACTATTGTTTGATACAGCGCTTGTAAATATTGGCTCAACGGCAATTTCCTTTTTTTAAATATTACAACATTTACAAACTGTTAGAAAATACGTTTTTACTTTTTGTGTAAAACATTATACGCAATATATTTGACAAATATATTATAATAGCTAAGATAATAATTTCTAATTATCTCGTTTTATCACAAACAATTGTATTTTATTAATTTTAATAATAACGAACGTTAAACTAACTGATTAGTTCTTTATCATTTTGTCTTTAATAGGTATTAAATTAAGTTTATCTATAATTAGGTCCGTCGAATATTAATTCCTTTTTTTTAATATGTTAGACGATGATTTCTTATAGTTAAATATTCTATGGAATAAAAATAAGAATCTAAATTATTAGTTTTTTTTTTTTTTTAATATTAAATTTTCGTAATTATTTGTACACGTTTTCCGTCTATTTTTTATCGATCCTTATAAAATGTCAAATGATTGATGTTAAATATCGAGTTATTAATCGAATTAAAATAATGAAAAAATAATAATTATAGTTCGTTGTATTTCTTTGGGATTTCATAAATTGTTATATTTTAAAATTGAAAATGTTAACGGAATTTTTGAAAACTTAAACGTTATTTGTATCGTATTTTTCGAGTATAAATACATTTTTTTGAATTTCAACGTCCTCTGGTATAAACTATAAAGTAATTATCGAATATTTTTCGTTTATGATTTTATAAATTTAATTTAATTTCTAATGTCTCATAAAACGATATATTTTTAGATTCTGAGCGAAGCAAAGAATGTATTGTTTTTACGACGATAGTTTTGTTTTTATTGTGTTTGTGATTAATTTGTCGTGTAGAATAATAGAAGGAGTGCTTGTATGATCTTGACATACATTGAGTTCCGGCAGCAAAGTTGTAACTAGATAGTACTTTTATTCAAATATTTTTCGATTTTTTAGTTTTTTTTTTAAATATAAATCAAATAATCCAAACATTGTAAACAAATGATAAAATTGTTAACATATTCGTATCGAACACGGAAAATTGTACGTATTTTTTATATAATATATAAATTTAACGTATAATATTCGTCGGATTTTTATTTTATTCATTAGTTATTAGTATCGCTTATGCTTGTTTTTAGAAAACAACGATTATTAGTCCCATTTTTAATTTAGAATAATTATAAAACAACAACGTTTCTTTAAAATGTATTCGCTTGAACCGACATTCAAAAGCGAAAACGATATTTTTAAAGTTATATTATAATTTCTTTAAAACTTTAGTTTTATTCAAAAAAGATCTACAACGTATTAAAAAAAACAGGCAAATTATTTAAATCATTAAAGTTTCGCTCAAATTCTAAAAATTGTATTTAAAAATTTTCTTAATCGTGCCCCATGTTATTTGAATATAATTAAATTTGAAGAAATAAAGAGGATTATTAATTGGTTAAAACAGTTTTATTGTTATCTAATTAACGATGAATTAACGAAAAATTAGGAATTTCTACAAAATGTAAAATTGTTAAACAAATGTACGAATATGATTATTCGTACATATTTTACGTATATATTTCAAGAAATATCGTATACTAAAACGTTTTTAAATACGTACTTAACACAATTAATATATTTAAATGCACATTATAACTTAGAACTTATTATGTACGTATACATTGTATAATATTAAATCGTAACGATAAGTAATAATTTTATTTCGTCTAATTACATTTCTAACTGAAAAGTAATTAATATTTCACGAGCGTACATATAACCTACTAACGTGTAATGTACGTTTAAAATGATATTTATCATTATATTCGTACGCACGTTTCAATTCCGAAGTTTAATTTGTACAATCTTAAATTTAATACGTAATACTAAAACACACACACACACACACACACACACACATATATATATATAACAACTCCCTTAAAGTAAAGTGTCCACCACGTGGGTTGCCAAAAGACATAGTATACGGTATATCTATATCGACATTTTGAATTAAAATACTTAAGAAAAAACAGGTTTTACTTAAATCAAATAAAAAAACAAATAAAGTTTTATCCCGAAACATATGTAAAACAAAAAAATAATTTCAACTTGGACGAGTATTACGTTAAATCGTTTAAAAAGAAATACGGGTATTTCGCGATATACTCTTTGTTGGTACAGACGAATTATAGGAAAAATCCTTATCGGCATATACGTGAACTGTGTAATGTTGTGTACCCGCTTCATCATAAGTAATATAATAACGTAAATACCTACACCTATTTGGCAATTATAGTTTCAGGTAGTAACAATACAATCGTCGATTTATCATAATTGATAACGTAATAAATATTTAACCTTTGTCTTATTGATTTATTTTTAATTGTTTGGAACTACAATTTCAATAATTGAATAATATTTTACATTAACAACATACCGAGAAACGCGCAAATCAATAACAAAAGCACGTCTTTTATCGATTGTCATTTGCTTATCCAGCCATGATTTATAGATATATCCAACATATTTCCAAATTGAATCCGTAAATGTTAATATATATAAAAATATTAATAATTTTGCCTTACAAACGTAAACGTAAGGTATTGTAAAATTTACTTTGTTGGTAAATGATAACCATTTCATTTAAATACAAACACACACACGCGCGCGCGTATATGTATAAATTCCTATTTTAAAAATATTTCAAGGTTATGAGCTAACAATACAATTGTTTTATATTATTCTAATGGTGATGTATATCGTACATTTTACTATTACTCAATTAGCTTTACGATTAAAGATATTACTTCCGTTTCGAGAACATTCAAAACACTACGGACGCTTTTTTCTATTAGACTTCGTTTAATCTAGTTCGAGTTTCGTGATCATAATTGTATTCGATCGTTTAGTTATTGATTATTTCGTTTACGTACTTTCTCGCGAGTTTTGGTAATTAGCAAGAGTACGTCAATACAGTGTCTCGTGTACGTATTCTAATAAACGTTTGAACATTTTTTAATCGAAATTCGATCGACCCCACAAACGAATGTATCATAATCGATAATGTTTACAAATTTAACTGAATTGTTTTAACTTGAACACAAACGCGATGTATTTAATAACTTTAAAAAACGCCGTTCCAATTTTTAAATTATCGATTATGATACTATACAATTCAACGTGACAAATAAAAGTTGATATATTTGTAAATTATCACGAATACTTACCAGGATAGAAATATAACAATATAATAGCTGTAACTGCTTATATATTACCTGCAGATATAAAAATTTCGATAAAATAATTATCAATTTTTATTAAAGTCGTAAATAAAATGCAACGTCAACTATTACGTAATCTATTTTTAACGAATAAAGAATGACAAGAACAAATTATACAAAAATGTAAAATACTAAAAACGTTAAATTAACGACGTTTATAAAACGAAATAAAGATCGAAGTGATTTTTCTCGTCTAAAATATTTTTCTTATTATTTACTCGTTTATATCTGCCAATAATAAAGACGTAAATTATACATTTTATGCGTCGCGTAAATTTATAATATATTTTGAAAAAACAGATTTCAATAAAAACGTCGTCAAATATAATTTAAAAAGGAATAATGAAATAGAAAACTAATTGCTAAACAATGTGAAATTCGAATTTTTATATTTTGATAAATCGTGACTATTCGTGATTAGAATTTCGTAAACGAAATATGTACGTTCCTGTAATGTATAGTCCCAATAATTACAATAAGATATATTTTCAAGACACGAATTCGGTAATATTTAAGAGCGAACGAAAACTAAAAATAATGCTCGTAATAATATAATAACGGAATCGATTCAAAATTTGGAAATCAAAATCCAGAAAGAACTATTGACGCTAATGAATGATATTTAAATATATGAAAAATATATATGTTTACTTTAGGTACAACCGGAGAGATCTCGGAAGATCTTTAGAAAAGTATTATAAAAAAAAATGGCCGTTGGTAAACATAATAAAATTAAAAAGTCTACGGGAAACAAAATTGAAACATGATTATGCAACGACCAATTTGAATATTGTCATAATTAAAAATCGTACAAAATATAGTTAGTTGGCGACAGGTTATATAAAATTTGCAGCGAGCGTTTGAACTTTATTTTGTATTGTACTAGCGCCAGTTTGATAACCCAACGACGATAATGTATATTAAGTTGCCTGTCCCATTAAGTTTTAGGAGTAACTCACATAGAACCTAACTTCGTAAGGTTGTTTAGCAAATATAATAAATACTACTAATATACCGTACTATTTATTATATAGACACAACGTAATAATTAACATGTAATGAAAAACAGGCCGAAATTTCGTTTTGTCAACCTTAATAAATTCGCACGAAGTAACGTCGACGAAACAACGTTTTTTGAATAGTTTAAATTAGCGCTCGAAATCGCACGAAAATTGTTCCGTTTTGATGTTGTTTATCGGTTTCGTTTAGAGTTAAAAGTGTTTGTTCCGGTTTTTAAATATCGAAATTCGTTTTCCATTATATTCTTTGATATACCAAAATTGTGATAACGTTAATAATTATTGTACTATTTTCTAATAATAGTTTAGTTAGTACCTAATCGTCTGATAGCACGTGTAATTTCATCAGTGGCGTCCGAACGATCGGTGTTTTGGTGCGTTCCGCAGTGTTTATTTTCCAGCTCGCGTAAAAGTTAACCGTTTTTTCTCGTTTTTGGACGTGTCGATCAAGCTCTTCACGATGCGTTGACCGGGCCGTCCGAACGTTCCAAAATTCGGGAAAGATGGTCTGCTTTCGGTGATTCTTTACTATGTTATAGTGTTTTTGTACTATTTTATCAGATTTGCCCTTGGTAATTGTGTAATTTCATTAAAGTGCGTGACGGTGCCGTCGTTGCTGCGGCGATAGGTTTTTAGCGATCGAACCCGTATTTCTTAACGACTGGGATTCCCAGACGTTATCCGAGTGTGATATTCGTACGGCTGAACGTGGAGGGCATTAAGACGATAACGATTAGTGTTTTGTGTATGTATAACCATTCCTTGCCGTGAATTAGCACGACGACTGCGGTACCCGCTTCTTTGTGTGCGGCGTGAGGCGATTAAGATTGGGCCGGCGGACTACACTGAAGAAATGTCGGAATCCCAAACGCTGGCAGGCAGTGATGGAACGACACAAAGTTCGCCATCGACTAATCGGAATGTGACAGGCAAGGCTTCCAGAAACGGAAAGGGTACTGTTGTAGTTGTTGGGAATGGGGAAGCAGGTGGCTCTAAAGATAAGGTAAGAGATAAGATGGTCCCCGCGACCACGTACGAGGAGGTGAGAGAGGCGACCAACACGAGGGTTTCCCGTAAAATGATGATCGAGGTGCTAAGTCAACGCCTTAGGGACTCGAGGAAATTTCTAAAGAGATGGGTGCAACTGGAACTAAAGGGAAGGTGGAGATGAGATTGACTGCTTTGCAGGAAACGCAGGAAAGGGACAGAAACAAACTCCAGGAAGGTCAGAGGAGACTGGAGGAAGGAGAGAAAGAAATAAGGCAGATGATAGAGGCCATAGTGGGAGCCCAGGCACCAACAGGGAGTAAGGTAGCCAAGACTCGTAGGCATGATCAGTCGGCGACTGAGATTAGAGAAATTGCGAAAAAGAGAGAAAACGGGAATGAGCCTAGGAATGGGAGGGAACCCCAAGGAGAGAAAGGAAATAACCGGGTAGAGGAAACGAGAACCCGTGAACAAAAGAGGGTTACGTTTGCGGCGGAGCCGGGGATGCAACGTTCGCGAGAGGAGGTTCGTGAACAGGAAACGTCGAGTTCAGAAAGGGCTAGGCCTCTCTGGACGGTGGTAGTGAGGCGCCCAGTTAGGAAGCTACAAACCGTTGAACAGAGGAAACTACGATCAAGCCTGCTTAGACCACTGGCGGTCTTAATTAAAATACCGGAGGGTAGGTCGTATGAGGAGACGGTGAAGGAGATTAGGAAGGAGAGCGGCATTAACCCTAGCGATATGGGGGCGAATGTCACCAGGATGAGAAGAGCGAGAAATGGGCTTCTTCTTTCGGAGATTGCGAACACAGAGGGCGCGAGAAAGACGGTGGGCAACCTCTCTGAGCAAATAGTAAGTAAGCTCCAAGGAAAAGTCAAACAGACAGTCCCTCTCGGTGTTATGGAGAGGAGAGGGGAAAACTACAGGCCAAACCTGTTTATAAAAGACCACCCGATCTCCATCAAAAAGTCGACGAAGTATCTTGGCCTCACGATGGACAAATGGAGGACATACACACCTTATGTAGAGAGAGTATCCGGCAAAGCCATTAAGACCGTGGCGGCATTGGCAAGAATTATGCAGATCCTGAAAAGCAAAGAAGGTCCAAGGACACAGGTTGACACCGGGTCCGAGAAGATGTGACTTGGAACGCGATGTCCAGGATGGCGGGCTGTGGTCAGTTCGAGAAGGATAAGAGGCAGGACGTGATGTCTAGGGTGACGGGCCTGAGGTCGACCCGAAAAGACGGACTTCCAGTTCGATCGAAGTTAAGCTGGAGAGACAGTGCGGAATACGCGAAACTATACCGTTCGAGGTTAACAAGTTAACTGCCTTCAAATTTTTGAGAATACCTCTGTAATAGCTTTGTGAGTTAATTTTAATGCTCACCTAATCGGGTCAACCACGCTCTAATCAAAACAATGAGTTTGGTCATGGATGTTTTTGGTTTTATTTTAATAAAAATAGATGTTTAGCTTATTATATGCCGTTTAAGATATTCTGAATCGATTGTGCTTAAAATAGATAGGATTTTAGGTGAGAGTTAAGTTTGATGCTCATAGCCAATAAGTGTATTTTCACAATATTTTTGTAAATGTTATAATATAATAAAATCTAATATTAGCATGGTAACTGTTTCAGTATATGTTTAGGATTCCCAAAATGTTGTGCCATAAAATAACAAAAGTTAAACGATTATGGGTATTATAAAACTGATAATATTCGGAAAATAAAATATCTCACTAGTTAATGTTGTTAGTTCGTTGTTCGTGGCATGTCTTTCACGCGTTAAGTGTTTTGATATAATATTCTCTTGTGTTTCACAAATTTTAATTAACACAATTTGTTATAATGGATGAATTTGAAATTGAAAATATTTTACAAAACATATCAGATGATGATGTTTATTCGTCGGACGGATTTTCTGAGTTAGACAACACAAACGCCGACGAAGATTCCTTTCTTGAGATAATAACCACTTTTTAAATTAATTATTTGAGAGTTAAATAAGAGTTAAATAAGACGCTCGAGGCAGTCAAATTGTTAACAATTACATGGTGCGCTTGTGGGATACTGTACCAATCGGAGTGAAATATTGTTTGTTGTGAGATTGTACTTGCGATTTATCACTAAATAAACGATGGTAGTGGGGAGGTGAAGACACGTAGGTGAATCTTTTCCTACTGCCGGTGAAACAATAAAAAAAAAAGGGTAATATTATACTTCATAGTATTGTACTATTTTCTAATAATAGTTTATTTTAGCAATACTCAGTACTCAAACCCTTATCGTCGTCCGACAGCACGTGTAATTTCATCAGTGGCGTCTATCCAAAAAATGTTTAGTATTGCTCGTTAAATAAATATAGAACCATCGTACCCTCACTCGACAAAATAAACAAATCAAAAAATTAATTTAGTTTTAAAAATATATTACGTTTACGATTTTTAATTTCTATAAATATTTAGTCGGTATTGTACTTTTCTTAGATAAATATAGTAATTACTTCACCGTGTTGTACTCGGACACCGAATTCCAACGTTCTTCTTGGATTTTATTACGATTTCTATTTTTTAACGTAAAATATGTTTCACGGCCAGGGTTCAAAATGAAAAAAATCGTCACGCGCAAACCCTGACGCGAATGTATTACCAGTCGTACAGATAATATACTAGGCGTTTTTCTATATTACGGAATAATTTTACAGTATTGTTATACGAATATTATACACAGTAAAGTGATGTGTTTACCGTTCGTGGATAATTTAATAATGTCGTTAAATTGAACGAAGTTAAACGAATTATGCCGTAATAATATGTTATTATTACGGCACAACCATAGCGTTACCAAACAAATCACGTCGACTAAACTTTAGCTGAAAAAAAATTGGAGAACACCGGAAATTAAGTTCTGTTTAAGTTGGATCAGAGAGTAAGATGGCCAATGACAAATTCGACGATATTTGTGCTACAACAATTTCTTATTATATATTGACAACGGGCGTTGATCGTGTTTCTTCGAATAGTGACACGGCCGACACATAACGATTCGTTTTGACAAATTTACTCGTGTGCACGCACGCACGCCCAAGTGTCTGAAATGTTTGATGGATCGCGTTCGTAAAAGAACTTGAAATCATTCCCCGAATGTTCTTAGTGTCGATTTCGAACGGGATTTGAAGAAGGGAAACAACGTATTCGTAAATTTCACGAAGTATTTGTTCATATTACAACTCGAAACAAATAGTAAAATATTTTCTACTCGGAATGGCTGTTGCATAGGTAGACACGATTTTGTTAAATATTAGAAGGTCGACACAAAAAAATACGTTAATTATTTCGATTATTACGTATTATAAAATAACCTACTATTGTTTATTATATTATTATTCAGTGACGAATAATGCCTATAATAAAACGAACCGTACGCACATTGTTTTCACGAAAGCTGGAATGATTTATCGTTTTTCAAATTAATAATAATACAACTCCGACCATACCCAAGCGAATGATCTATTTGAATTCCCGTCCGCAACGTCCGTGGTTCGTTACCGTTTCGATTGTTTTCGACCGTTTCTACCGGTATTTAAAGTCGATCACAATCACCCTGATTTAATCTACCGTTTCGCTAGTTTTCATTTTTCATTCGGATTTCAAAATGTTCGTAACGTTTAAACGGAGAAACTAAAATGGTACCGAATACGTTGTGCAATAAACAACGTTCGTATAATATACGTAATTTTACCGTCGTTTATGTTTTTTGTGGCGAATAAAATAAAATATTTTAGGTAAGAAATATATTATAACGATTTAATAATACTGTAGCTCCACGCGGGCGCACGAACACACACATACACATACACACCCACTACAATAATTTTTAAGTAGATACCTACAAATATGGTAAACTATGTGTAATGCAATAGGAATGAACTAGTTTCTATATCTACTACTTCCTTTCACTTTTAAATATAGTGTTGTGTTAGTCGTACAGAAGTTATGAATGAATGTCTGACCACCGCGCACGTTTTATTGAACTGTTAAGCTGATACGTTTTTAATTTTCCGAACAAAATATGAAAACCGCCTTATTAACGTTGTCATTTTTATTAGTCGTCGCAATACTCGAGTCGATCGAATGTACTATGTATATGAAACATGGTACACATTTGGAACCGGGTAACAGTTTTATATATATATATATATATATATATATAAACGATTCGTAAGTAAATTTTGTACTATTATTTTAATCATGTACAATTAATCCAGTTTTAGAACCGGTATCATCAACGGTCGAATCTATTCCAATATATAAATTATCTCGCGGATTCGAGTTGGGATCGGTTAAGGAATACATCGATAAAACTACGCTATTGACTGGTAAGAAAATCAAATTAAAATCGCGTTTATAAATAATACCTAAACACACGTTGTCGAAATATTTAGCGAAAAACATCAACAAGCTAAAGGATGACGAAACGCACAAAGACGAAGACGCTAAAATAAAATCGTCGACCAATTAGTCAAACTTATTTCACGACGCTCGTTGAAAATAGTATTGTTATCGTTTGTGTTAATTATTTTTTACGCTAAATAATTTTATACTTTTATATACAGTTACATATTTTGTTTTTTTTTATAAAACAACAATTTTTACAAATTATTGTTAAACTTTAATTAAAATATTCGAGTATATATACTCACACGACAATTTTTTGTTTTTACCCAAGTCCAAAGCTATATAAGTTATAAACGTTTTACGTTTAACTGAAAACAGAAAATAATCAAAATTGATTAATATTTAAACAAATATAATTTTGTTTCATATACAGAGGTCCGGCATAAAAACCTCCCATATTTAGAGATAACGTTTTGTGAGTTGCCGATACAACGATGGACGGGGTATCAACAAATAGTAAAAAACGGTGAACGTCACGCGTTTGTTGTAGGGGAATAAATTCGTAATAAATCTTCAGAACATTCCGCTGGCGCAATTTTGATTTCATTTGACGAGGCCCATTTCCACTTGTCGGGTACTGTAAATAAACAAAATTTCAGCTACTGGGCAGCGAAAAACCCCATAGTTTTCGATAATCAGCGACCACTCAATATGTCAAGAACGGAGGACACCATTTAACGGACGTAATATTTAAAACCGAATAATTATTTTATTTAACGTTAAACGGCATAATATTGATTGTTTAAAAATAAAATAATTTTTTCTGTACCTTTATTTGTTTATTTGTAACTGCCCTTTAAAATACGGGAGGTTTTTATGCCGAACCCTGTATTACATTGGTGAATATTTCGACGAATTTCACTAGTTTTCATAAGACCAAATGCAATTTAGAATAACTAATACACGGCGATTGACGACCAAGTTATATATATATACACGTTATGGTTGAAGTCACATTTAAAAAAACTAAGAAAGTGTAAACGTATAGTTCTGGGTAGTAAATATTTATTAAAGAATAACGTCGGCGAATATATTATAATGTATTCTCTACGCGATTACCTATGGTTTGATGTACTTATATGGAAATCTCCATTATGGAAGAGACTAGGCGTCAGTATGTGTCATCAATATTATTATAGAATAGTACGTGTACCATGTGTATGCACCTATCTATTTGTGTAGTGGTGTACTTATTAAAATTAATAGTATAGATAATTTTATCTTTGGGAACTTGAACAGTTAGGCCGACTTATTGTCACCGACAACAGACAAGGTAGGTATATTTCAACTTTGCCTCGTCAAAATTAGCGAATTAAATTACGTTGGCCATAAGAACTATTATAATGTTTCATCGTTAACTCTTCTATTCAACGACTATAACAGTATAACTTTAACTAATGAGAATATAATATTATGTATAAATATTAATGGTAAATATATGAAAATGATGTGTAAACGTAAAACTCATTTTATTACGTTTTTTGTTTTGTATAAAAAATAATACGATAAATATCAACATTTTTTTTATAATAAATTAATACACATACACTTAAGGAAATCGCTATTTTCGCACAATAAACTTTCAAAATGCTCAAAACATGAACCGAGAATTTATATGTAAAATATATAAAAAAAATCACGACGAGATGTAACAAATTTATCTACATCACGCTAGCTGTCGATTTCGAAACTCGTTGCGGAAATTTTAGAACATGGATTTTTGTAAACTCTAAAATTTTACTTTATATCTCAATCCATAAGATAGCATAAAAACAATCGTCTATAAAAAAAAGCGGCATTAGAAATTCATTAGCTTCAAAAATAGTATGGGAATAAAAACTTCAACAAACATATAAGGCGTATAGTATGTATGCTTATTGTAAAAGTGCGATACGTTAATAGTCTCTATTCTATTCTCGGAATTAAAAATAATTTTCGACGTTTAAGTTACGCAATGATGTAATTTGTTTTAATAGATACAAAAATAAAAAGTGAAGGGCCTCACGGCTATTTTCAGTAACAATCATTAGTCCATAACAATTAAATTTAGTAATAAGTATAAAAATATCACTCGGACCCCTGGATCTAGTACAATGAAATGTAACGTAAAAAACTAAAATCATTGAACGACAAAACATTTTAAAACTTACAGAAACGTGTAATTACTTAAAAAACAATAAAATAAAATAAAAGAGAAGATAGAATAGGATAAAAGGGTAAGGGAATATGTAGGATGAATAAGAGAATATGCGGGATAGCTGAGTGATAGGTGAATGGAGTGACAGGGGAATTTTAATGAGTTATTACAGTTAATTTTTTCCAGGTCGTGAATACAAAAATTATTCAGGAATGTAATTAAAAAGTGTTATACATTCGAATATAGTCGAAATATTCAAGTGTAACGAGTGTTAGATAAACAGAATCGTAATTTCTTACCTAGCTGATCGTGCTCAACTTCTTTGGTTTAGAAACAATAAAGGTATGAGGAAAAGGGTTGGATCGATGCCTTCGCTTCGCGAATTCACAGACATATATTGAAATAGTCAAAATGCAAGTAAATTGGTGATAAATGACTGGACTCGTCCCTCGGAATACTGATTTTTTGAAGATTGTTGGTGGCTCGTGGCTGGAACGTCGTAAGGTGCAGTGAACTTGCGCTAGTGAGAGACTCCTTTACTCCTCTCGACAGGATGAGAGACTTCTCTTCTGAAGAGACTACTCTCTAACACATAAGTAGATGGTAGATTCGTCACTGCTGGGTGGAAGAGCCTCTCCTGTTTGACCGACTGCTTGCGACCACTCTCGTGAGAAGCATAATTTTAGGGTTATATAGGCCTTGTAAGGTCACATCCCCATAGAAATTGGCACGTCAGGTGTTGCAACACTTGTGTTGTTAACATTGGTGGTTGTATCCTTGAGTTCCTTTGTTTGGTTGATTCTGAGTACACTTTTTTATATCGGTGTATGAAAGTATCCCGCGCCATGTGTGATTTACACTAGTTGGTCAGCAACCCTTTCAGTCGGCATTCTTCATGCATATTTATATTTATTACTTTAGAATGTGCTTTATGTAAGATTTTTCTAGTATAGTCGGTATAAGATATAAAGTTAACTAAAAAAAGGTTGGGATGGTGAGTTTGCTTATGCAACTTCACCGCCAATAATAAGTTGAGACGGAAAAATCCTGGTGTAGAGAACAGCCCTTGATCCCCGAAATACCGACGTCTACAGCCTAGTGACTCGTGGCAGGAGTCCGCGAGAGTTGTCTGTCTCATGTGGAGAGACAGATGTCATCCGGTGATCCACTGACTGACTGACATTTCTGTGTTTTATAGCTGAGCCATCCAGTCGTAATATTGCGACGTAGTGGCCGACTCATATTAAATTTCTTCAAAATCGGAGTATTGTGCTTTGCTTTTCTATGTATTAATTGTTTTATTGTTTTGTGATACTTTTCTATTTACTTACTAAAGAACACATTCGTTTGATTCACGCCCATTAGTATGATATATTTGTGTAATTGTTGTAAACTTTTTATACGAACAAAATGTGCTAATTCTGTGTTTATCGTGAGATTGCTAGGATGGTCGGTATTTCCAGAAGTTCAGGTGTCATTCTAACATTTATTAAAGTATTATTTTTCAATATATTGTTACATTAAATTACGTTGAAATATGCTTATATTATCGGTTCCCACAATTATGATATACGCGGATATTCTTAGTTTTACATTATATTAAAATATGTTTAAGTTATTATTTCCTATAATTATGATATCTGCGTATATTATTACAATTACTTAAACACAAAAATAAAATAAAATATTTTATAATTTCATTTTTTAAATTTTCAATTACTAAAAGAATGTTTAATAATAATAATAAATAAATATACCACAAGTACTACGTCAATTAAAGAATGTAAAAATTACTTGATATACGTTTATTTAAAATCTAATAATAAATATTAATAAATAAGGTATTACTTACAGGGAACAATTGCTTTATATACGAGGATTTGTTAAAAATTGTCAATGAACAATAAATCTATGTCAAGTCACAATAAAAATATTTGAGTATAAAAAGTTATCAAAACAATATAAGAAAACATGTGACTTAACATGAGGTTATATAATAATATTCCAGAGCATTATGCCTATTTTATAAAATATAACGCATGCGCACACGTCCTGACGTCATTCTGTCATAACGCTCATATTGTGACATAATTTTGAAATTTTACCCTCAACGTACACGAAGTTTCTCTTTAAAAAGAATTCGATTTTTCTTCCAATCAGCATGGTCATGATTGTAAGTTTTCTGTTAACGATGGAATTAATTATATTTTTAATAAACAGAATATGTAATCAATTTTTTAGCTTTTCCAGGAATTAATAATTAACTATACCAAATATACACTTATATCGTAAATAGATAGAACAGAACGTTTATATTTCGTCATAGTTTACTATTATTGTTAACTAGTCCCACCTTATGAGATTTGATTATACTCTAACTTATGATACAAATTATATACTAGTTCTAATTATAGTTACATTCTAAAAATAATATTGAATGATGGGTAGGGGTTATTTATAAATTATTAAATGTTTGGCGTATTTCGGATTTAAAAATAGAATTAATATTCATGCGGTTAAGATAGAAATATTCTCGCCGCGTCCAAATTATAAGGAAAACTTTATTGTATATAAAAACGAAAAATTACGTCGGTAATTAGAATTACAAAAAGATAATTTCATTTGGTACAAATTTTTGTACGTTTATAGGAAATAGGAATATTTTCTGTAGTTGTACCGAACATAGTCTTTAAAATATTCGTACGTGTTTGTCTTTGAAAAATTTTGCGAAAATTAATAATTTTAAATATGAACCAGTAATAATAACTATGAAAGTTCAAATACATCGTACATCTACGAAATTAAAATGCAAGTAACCAGCTACAAAAATTGTATTTATTCTATTACTTATGTATATAATCATTTGATTATATAATAGTTATTATTCTAAACATTTGCCATCTTTTCTTTTGATTTGTAATAAAACATTTATAAACACATTCCTAGATACATTTTTTAATCTTTTTTTATCGAGGTTTTATTGTTTAAGAATTCCAGTTTATAATTAAAAATTAGGTTTTAAAAAAATTGCTTTCTTTTTAAAAGAAAATCGTTCAATCTTTTATGAATACAAAAATATTCTAACATTTCATCAAAAACTTACTTTATTTGAAAAAAATACTCAAAATTTGTAAACATTAATCATATTGAGATTGCAACAAATTACAATTGGGTGAAATGCTGCTGTTCTTCGATGATAAATATTTTACAGGTTTGATTAGTTTCATATTAAAATCATTTCAGTTAATATTATCATATTGTAAATCTAAGTGGTTTTATCTTTTTTTAGATCCGTGGCCAATTTATTTGCATTATAATATATATTTATATATTTCATATTATTATTGCAAGATTGAGGCATATATTATACGTTACAAAATTGTATTTATATCTTAAGTAAATCGTTATTATTAAATATACACCCAAAAGGCTGACGACTAAATAAGTCATCCAAGACAGCTAATTACACCCCGCTGACACAAATAATAAAAAACAATCAAGTATATCATGACCAAAATAATAATAAAATAGACAAGAATATATTATCCTATAACTGAAACCTATTGTTTTAATAGAACCATTACTTTTCATTTATTAGTGTAATCATATGTAGCAAAAGTAATAGTCTTCTTATTCTTCCTTGCCTCTTTCCTAGCTATTTGGTATCGGCTACCTAAGTCTTCAGCCTCACTTGACCCCATATTCCACATCATTTAAGCAGTAATAGTCCTCATATTGCACTCAATCACCTTTAACTATTTCTTTGGTCTTCCTCTTCTTCTTCTTTCACCTTCAATTCCATAACCATACTTACTACTGAATTTTCTTTCCTCATAACATGACTAAAACATCTAAATCTATTCATCTTTATCTTATCCACAATTGACGCTACTCCTACGCTTCTTCTTACATATAAATTTCTTATTCTATTTGTTGTCATTTAACTCATCCATTTAAGAATTCTCATCTTGACTACACTCATTCTCTGCTCTATTTTCTTCTTCATTGCCTAACATTTTGAAACATACAACATAGCTTGTTTCACTACACTCAACAAAAATAATAAGGTAATAAAAAAAAAACAATGATATAATTATCAATAATATATTTAAAATTACAATAATTAGCTACTATTGATATCAAAACAGTTGATAAATCGACATATATCAATATAGCAAATATGATTTACAAGAGATAATGAATCGTAATTAAAATATAGTAAAAATATAGCATATTATAGTACTATGTTAGAGCAAATTATAATTTCAGTCATATTTTTTATAAAGAAATAGAAATAGTTATTTCATGTTAGTAAAATAATTAAATTTCGCTATTATATTAATATCTAATTGTTAGTGTATTTTAAAATAAAAATGTACATTATATATATAAATATATATATATAAATATATATATATATAATTTTTCCTTAAAATACTTATTAATAAATTGATTTGTTGGGGATAAAATTTATAATTTATAGTATACTTACTGATTAAAAATTATAATTATAAATAACATAAATAATAATAAAACCAATGCAGCTACTTTTTCTTCAAATATATTCTAAGAGCATTATAAAATATTACACATATTTATTACGAGTTTGGATGATAAACTATTAGCTGAAGATATTCTTATATATTATCCCAAATCAGAACTTCTAAAATGTGAATGATTTAAAAGGCTCAATTTGTTAACATTTAATACCTGAAAAAAATTATGGATATATCCAATTAAATATTAATTTTCAAAAAGTTTAGATTTTTACTAATTGATACAAATGTATTCAAAACACTTTAAAGTATTGGTTTAAAAAATAGTATTCTAAAGTTTTAAACTGAAGCTTCAAATCTGATCTACAAATCCTGATTTATTTATTATGTTCAAGGATTTAAAAAATGAACATTAAAACCTTTAACAAGTTAATTTTTTTATAAGTTTATTTCAGCAAAAAACTGATAAAATTATTATATTTGTGAAAATATACGAAACATAACCAAATGGATGTCCATATTTTATAAGCCACAAGAAAAAGTCAATTGATATATTTATTCGTTAAAAGGCCAAGGAGTAACAATATTGAAAAACAAAACAAACAAAAAAGTATAAAATAATTTTCCCTACATAAATTATTCAATATATCAAAATAATTATTATATATATATTATAATAATTATTTATAAATCAATTTAACGAGTTATTCAAATATTTAACATTTTTGGTTGACTAATAGATATATGAAGTATTTACCTTTGGATTAACATAAATTGGTCTTCCACCAGAATTAGAATTTCTTAAAAGAGCTACAAATTAAATAAAAATAATTACTGATATTGTATAATTATGAGCGAACAATGTTTATACAAATTTCAAATATAATATAAGCTTTTCTTAAAAGTAATAAAACATTTTTACATACCACTTTTGGATACAAAACCTGGAATTTTTTTTTCACGATCACATGATGCGCCAATTCGTTCAAATACAGATTTTGACGAATTAGAATCTGAAAATAAGAATACTCTTATAACAATTACTAATAAACATTATAATACATTTTCCTAATTTATAATACGCACACACATTTATATTTTAATGATAGCCAACTCCAACAATTACAATAAATTTAATTACTGGTTCTGACTGAATAGTTGCTTAGTAATTATTTAAAATGCATAATAAGCATATAAATAATATTATATTGTTAAAGAATAATAAAAACAATTTTTAATTAAATAAAAATTAAATGACTAAAAACTACAGTTAAAACAATAACAATGACTATTATTAAATCGTAATTTACCATATATATATATATATAAAACTATACTTCTGTAACTTTAAAATATTGTACTCTTACAATTTCTTAACTATACTATAGGGTATTTTATTATTGATAATTCGTTTTGTACTAATGGAACTTTTACTCTTTATAAAAACGTATCATTTATATTTTTTATAAAATTAATATTTTTATTATAATGTATATAATATAGTTTATACTTTTTTTATGAAAAGAGAAATTACTAACAGTCACTAAAAACTAGACATAATAATTCAAAACATGAATAACATATATGTTATAAATATTTAATTAAAATTTAAATGGTTAAATTTAAAATGGTTTACTATGCCAGTACTAAGCCCAAATAGTTTTTATACTTTAGTGAATAAAACATGTTATATCAAATATTACTTAGGAATTTTATACAAAATACCAGATATATATATATATATATATATATATATATATATATATTGTCAGTAACATACATATATATAAACATTACAATAATAATACTAATACTAAAAACCTAATAATAATGCAAAAGATTAACTCCAATAAAATAAACTAAATTATTGCTAAAATAGTATTTTTGTGGTTTACATTAAATTATTTAAGTAATTAATTTTTTCTACGAAATTCTTACTTGATTCTTCAAATTTTATTCGTTTTGTAAAAGGGCTAGTTTCTTCTGATGGAATATTAGGTCCATAATATACATCATTTGTTCCTTGAATAGTACGTTTAAACGTTGCATTAGTACTAGATTCACTAGTTTGCTTTATTCCAAGACGTTTAAACACTGAAGACTATTAAGCATTAAAATGTTTATTAAATTTGAATTACAAGTTTATTCGAGTAATAATTATACTAATTACTTTTTTAGATTCTGTAGTAGGTATGTTATTATTATCGAAATTTGGAGTTGTACTGCTTACATCACCTACACCCAAACGATCAAAAACTGAGCTCTTCGTTTTTAGTTCAGTTGATAAGGGGAAATCATCATCACTTTCAATAATAGCTGGTTTAGTAACTTTAAGTGAAGTTTTAGATTTTGGAATTATTTTCCTAGCAATAATTTTCATAGAATTTTGTGATTGTTGTGAAGGAATTTTTTTCTTTACTACTTTCAATATTGATTCTTCATCGTCTTCACTTTCACTTGAAACTTTAACTTTCTTCGAAATTAACTTTTTTACTTTATTAGTGACTAAAAAATTTTTTTTATCATTATATGTACATATTTTATTTATTTTTTAATTTACCAATTTTCTTTTTCGTAGGTACAGTTTCATTAACTTCACTCGCATGTTTTTTATTCATAGAATTTTCACCTCCAATCGAATTATTACTATCATAAAAGCCCTGTAGACATTTATAACATACAAAATCTATTTACTATATATGTAACAAATAATAGAAATAATTACCTCTCTATAGACATCTTTGGCGTGTTTTAATATTGCTATTATATCACCAATGACTGATATGCCCATTTCTTTAAGAATATCTTTATCTAAATCCATTAGCATATTAGATTGAATTCTATTTTCATAAAAAATAGTAGCATATTTAGATGAAGCGAATGAAGGAATACCAGCATCCATAAAAAATTTAATCCACCAATCTAAAATAGAATAAAAACGTATCGAAAAATTTAATAAAAGTTTAATTTTACATACTTTACATTATAAATTGTATAATTTATTTGTATTAAGTTATGGAATTAACTTTAATTGTAGTTTTGGAATAAATAAATATTATACGACAATCAGTAATGTTTCATGTAAAACTCGTCGATTGTGTAGAATTCATTAATAAAAACGTACATTGGTAGTTGTTTTTCTATTTATCTCCATTAGAAGTAGGAGATACTTATATAGAAAGCAAAATAAACAAAAACCAACGTATTTAAAATCATATAATTGGTTAGGTATACGTAACAAAACGGAACGAACAAATTCGATAAAATAACATTTTAATATGACTTACCTTTGCTAAAAGTAGCCATCGTTCACAAAAATTTATCAATTGGTATTGACTGATGATTACGCGAAGACAACGGGATAACGGACAAAATATTGGGCGATTGACAAATCCCTTCGATATTTCGGATAAAAAATAAAACGAAATACAAATACGATCGTTCGCATAAAGTAGCGACAACAGTAAATAAATCACCAGCGAATCGCACACTGTTTAATACCCCACAATTTGCTCGTTCGATGTAATATTTCATTAACGATTTACTTATTGGCGAATATTAAACGAAAATACCGACGACATGGACATAGAAAATTTACGAATTAAAGAAATACGAGTACGCACGATCACCATACACAACATCCACGGTGACCAGATTACATCTGTTTACATGAGTCTTTCATTGTATCTCGGTGCACTTTGATTCACGGATGCGCGCGCAACCATAGGTACACGCCGCAGATTGACCGATGGTGGTGATCGTTTCCGAATTGATATTGCGCGGTTTTTTTGAAACACTTTGTCCTAAAATTTAATTCGACGATTATGTATTCATAATAAAGATCAAAAGCGCTATGTGTAGTCCCGCCGTTCTTCGGTTTTCTATTTTTATCGCGTTTCGTTTGTTTATACGATTTATAGATGTACTAATCACGATTATCGTAATATCTGGCAATGGTTCAACGCTAAAATGTGTACGCCGATATGTTCCACCGTATTCAATAAAGAAAAGAACGTAGAAAAAAAAACGCCGTTGGCTTACTTTAGATAAAACAAACCCGATCAGAATAGGACGTGAATATAACGTGGTAATAAACGTACGTAATTTTTATCGTTATCGTGAATTAATAATTGTTCCGATACACGATTTTTCCGTTTTCCTAGCGCGATTTAAGGAGCAGTATTAAAAAATAATAGCGCTCGGCGTAATAAATAATTGACAACGTTCGTTACATTTTTTTGCGTTCATTAAAGTGTTTAAAATTATAACCACGTAATTAACGTTTGACGGCAATGATCAGTTGACCGAGTGACGACACCACGGCCGCAATCATGCGCGGATCCACCAAAGTGCTGGGTGTGCCACAGAAGCCTCGTCCTTTTACATATCGCTCGAGTAACCAGTACTGACAACAAAACGACGGCCAATGACGGCTCTGTGCACCGAGTAAATAATCATTCACGACTGTAATTATGCTAACCGTAAATTTGGTACCAACAATACGTAAACACAAAAATATATTCGATATATCGATAGTTTTTAGTAAAAAAATGTTATAAAAACCGAGTGGAATTTATCGGGTATTTCATTCTGATTAAAAAGCGATCGCCTTTAAACGAATAATTTGCTAGGCAATAACAATTATAGAAAAAATCTCTAACGACGAAATAATATCGTTTTACTCGGACTTGGTTTTAACTAATATTTAAAAGAACGTATCTAATAATTTGAAAAAAAAGCGATATGATTATACAAAATGGCTATGCTCATTTAGGTTAAAAAATTAATGTAACGAAAGTAAATTGTCGAGTACAACGTACAATTTGCGAAATAACGTGTTCAATTAAGTATTATGTTTAGTATAGACATTTATACTTTACAAGTGTAATAACGTAAGACGGAAAATACGATAATTCGGCAGCCAACAAGCGACCACTGTATGTTTAGTAAACATTTGATCCGCTATCTTCAGATTCATAAATAATTTTAGCCATAAAACGAAAATTTTCCAAAATTAAAGTTTACCCAATACACAGCCAAATGTTCGTGAATATAGATAAAACTAAATTACGTTTATAATTTTGATCGATAAAGTATTGTCGAATATCGATGACAAAGTAACGTGTTTTTTGTTTTGTTATCCGTCGAATACACGAAAACGAAAATGATATCGATACTCGTGTGATTTTTTTCGCTATATATATCGATCATGTAATATCGATATATGCGTATCCCTATACGTAACCATAGGTTCGCTATTCCGTGTCCCTGTCGCTCGCGTTCTTTTTCAGGTTTAGTTTGTTTGCGCTTTACTAAAATCGGCTGGTTTACCCAAATACTAAATCATAAGCTGTCATCGCCGACTACAAGTTTAGGTAGCCAAATTCTTAACGTTTACTCAGTGCACATATTTTTTTTGTTTATTTGGGGGGAGAGGGGAAAAACAAAGTGTACCCAATGAACATTCGTATTCATTAATCGTTGTGAACTTGTTCAACCGTAAGTACACCTCATTTATACCCATTGTGAATTACAATAATCTGCCGAGACGTATATCATTGCCCGTTAAAGCGCTCGGAACAAAGGGAACCACCATGGCTCACACATCCAGCTCATCAGATGATACATCTTCGCTTAAGTACATGTCTGACTCAGATTCGGATCACAAAAACCCTGGAACAAGTAGTCGTCCTCGCCGTTTGCCAACCAGTAATAGTAAGAACGCCGTCGCCGCACGTATGAATCGCATAAAACAAAAGCAGTATGTTAACGACTTGGAACGAAAAATGACCGAGTTAAGGCGCGAAATGAAAAGTGTAAAGAGAGAGTTAAAAGATCGCGAGAAGAGGTGGATAAACTGTCGTCGACAAGTTGCTTACTTGCGTGGCATGCTATCCAATAGTCATGAGATTGGCAGTTTGTTACGCAATATACGCTGGAGGAACATCTTACCACAAGGTAGTAATGTCGACAAGACCTTAAACGAGTTAAACTCTGATACGAGTGTTGACCGTTTTCCTATTACCACAAACCCTAGTCTGTTTGATGGTTGTTTTGATTTATTAGAAGGAAGAGATGATAACAACCATTATCCTTTGGGTCTACCTCAACATGATGAAGACCATACACTGCACAACAGTATCAATCCTTTAACGACTGAGGTAGGTATATGCTTACATGTATCTAATAGAAGAATATCTGTTGAATTTTGTGACGAATGCTCTGCCAGATTTTATGATGATCCTTTTACACCACAAACTTGATTGTTATTTTTTTTTTGTTATTAAAAAAAATTGGTATATTTTGTTTAATTGTATTGTACATTTGCTTATTTATAATTTATATTGTACAAAATGTTATTGTATGCAAACATTAAAAAAAAATATTTTACTGTTCAAAAAATAAAATGTTAGAAGTGAATATGTCTTTTAAATTATTAAGTAAAACTAGTGTTTTAACCATTATTTGGTTTAGACAAAATTAATCGTTTTTTATTTAGTTAAATTATTTTTATATTGTAATCTTTCAGTTGTATGCCATCAAAATTATTTTGTGCCCGCATTTGATAACATGTTATAAAATTAAGTGTAATTTTTTTTTTAAATATATTCACTCTAAATAAAAATGTTTTGTTATTTTTAATTTGGTTTTATATTTAGTTAATATTTATAAGTTAAATATTTAAGTATAGAAAATTGGTCGTGCATTTGAGTTTTTAATATACATTATTTAATTTATATTTTTGGGAGACACCTGTTTGTAATATTTTGTTTTCGGTGTTAAAGTATTAGAAATATTTATAAACAAATATTATCAACAAAATTAAACAGTTGTCTTCTAAAATACGTATAACCAAATAATTTTATTCTCATTATTAGATTATGGTTATTTTGAAAAATTTCAGCTATTCAGAGAAACAATCCCATCTAAATATGTGTCTGTGTGCTTGATGTTACCGTAGAAAACGGTTGTACACATGTGTAACTGTGGCGTAAATGATTTTAATTGAAAATATAAGGTTGGTATATAAAATATAAATTAAATTTTTTTTTTATTTAAGTTATTTAAAACAAATAATATATTTTAATTTATTTATGAGTAAAAAAAAAAAGACAAAAATTAAATAAAGAAGTATTTTATAATAATTATTCATTTATGCTATTATTTATACAAAAATATTTTTACAATTGCTATTAATTTATATTGATTTTTTAGAAGCCGTGATCTTGCATGTACAAATATTATATGCCAAACTTTCAAATTAGGCATAAGGTAAGCTGTGTTTTTACAGTAGTTTTTAATTATATGTATTTAAAGAAATTTGCATGACCAATTTTCTTATTAAGGGCAATAGGTTATTAGTGAAACATTATTTTATTCTTAATTGTTTAACTTTATTAATTCTTATAATGTTTCTTTTTTGAGTGTTACATAATCTGTGTCACAAAAAAATGTAACTGGACACTGAATGTAATATACATTTTATAATGTAAAGCGTAAATTAATAAATTTTAATTTATTATAAATTTAATTATATGATACTATATATAATTTTACTTTTTTCCCTGTTGGCATTATTATTATTAATCCAATCCAATTATAATAAATAAATTGTGTAATTTAATAAATCAATGCGGGTATCTAATTAATATTATTTGATGTAACAGTTTAATGTATATATATAAACATTTATGTGACAAACCATTAACTTTATATTGAATGTAATACTGTTTTATTGTATGATATCAAATATGTCATTTAAGGTGTTATTTTATATTTATTGTATCCAAGTTTGATTTTTAATACAATATTTCTTATTGTTTAATAAAATTAATTTAATACAATTATCATTGTTGTTGGCATTATTATTATTTTACGGTATAACATTAAATTGTTTACCAATTCACTAGCTCTAAAACTATATTTATCTTTATTATTACACTATACGCAAATAATGGTTTAATATAATAATAATGTGTATTAAATTTGTCGATACAATAATTGTACGTTTAATTAGTACAGTAAATTAGCTTATTGTAAAAATAATAGACAAATTAGTGTAGGTATTAAAATGTATGTACTTGTACATGGGTGGTAAATTGAAACCAACCTATTTTAATACAACCCGAAACGATATGTTTTGTATATAGAAATCTTCATTTAATAATTTATTTATTATTCTAAATGTTAAGAATTGGTGTAATTTAGATTGTTATATGTCAATATAGCTATGAGCGTGATTAGCAATAGATGAAGCCAATAGTTGTAAATAATATTGTTCACAAATTTTTAATGCATGCATTTTTTAGGCTATTTATAATCAATATTTTCAATATATTTCTTACAGGATCTTAGAGGTTATCAAAAGTGGTAATTTAAGTTTTATGTATTTTAACATGAGAAAATATTACAGTTTCAATAATTAATGAAAATTTAAACATACATTTCTGTGTTGAATTAGGCATGGGTGTAGATTTAATATTTCATATATGTAAGAATTGAAGAATATTATGCTTATCGTTGTTTACAGATATAGCTAAATGAAGAAACATTGGTATTTTTTATTTATTATAAAATTTTGATAATAATCAACAGCTATATTTTAAAAATGTTTAACCCACTCGCGTTTTGAACACTAACTAAACTTAATACTGTAAATATTTTCTCTATAATAAAATAATATTATATTAAATGATCCCTTTAGTTATCTATACTACTATTTCAATACTCAACAACAATTCAACAATAAACTCTTATTTCAAAAATATAAAATTATACCTAATTTCGTTTTATTATTATAAATAATATATATAAACTTTCGTATCAAATATTTTTTAAATATTCTAAAATGGTAAAGAAGTTATCTGCTTTGTCAGTACACTAAAACCATCACTGTGGGGATGCAAATAAATGCATTATAAATATTACGTTTGATTTTGATACGAAAATAATTTACACGACCACATATATAAAAAATGTACTTAAATTATTGGAATCCAATAATTAAATTTATCTAGCGAATTAAAAAGTATTTATGGTTAGGGCATCGCGGGATAAATAAATAATATTTATAAATAAATTAAATCAAATTTGATTGATCCAATTAGGATTTTTTCTCTGGGCATGAAATTGTTTTCATTTTTAAACAAACGAGTAGAATTATATATATATATATTTTATTACGTATATATTGTAAAAATATAAATTCTAAGTATATAATATACAACATGTATGCATGATAAATGTTGTATTTATAATGTAAGCCGATGGTTGTTTACATAGTTTTACTGATATTCTTTTATTTAAAAACCAATCTGTCATCATGTCAAATAATAATCGCTAGCTATTTTACATTTTAGCTTTCGTTAGCTATTAACAATATTTTTTAAAAGTGCATAAAGAACCTGCAAAACTTGTTCGATATTTTATATTCTTTCCTAATCGTATATGTTTAATAGATTCTTAGGAGAATACAAATACATTTCTTCAAGATGTGATAAAATAAATATTTAGTCTGTTCTAATTATATGGTATAAGAATATCATGTTATCCATTGAACAGACAAAAATTTAATTTAATTCCGTAATATCAATAATTGTGATGTTTTTGTGTTATATTGTAGTTTTTATTTTGGTCTCATTTGTGCTATAATGTAATTATAATTTTGATGGTTTAAATCAAGTTAAACAAAACATATTTTAAAATAATTATTTGACGATATATTTATGTACATTTAGCTGCCCAAAAGTAAATTATGGAATGAATATTTAAGAAAATAGAAACAGATCAAGATTATTATGAGATAGGAAAAATACTAATAGGAGTTTGTATATGATAGAATAGAATGTGGCAGGTGAGAGTCAAAATAGCTTAGTTGTATGAAATTAAGAATGGCGTGAGAGTGAAATATATGAAAGCTGTGTATGTGAAGTGATCAATAAAAATTAGGGTGGTCAATCTCAGATAGTTAGGGAGTAATGGTGATAGTGAAGAAGAGAATATTATTTATGTAACTACCTAGAATGTTTGTTTCATCTTAAATAAACAAAATGTTTTTAATTTATATATATACCGTTCACAAGTGTCTATTTTTTAATATTATAATGAAAATTAATTTTATTAAATACATTTTTTTATTGGATCATAAAGGAATTTATTTAACATTTTGGGTACTTTATTTACACTATTTTTAGCGTGTCTAATATTTTATTGTTTTACAAACAAAATTAGTATGTATGTTATTTGTAACTAACGATATGTTTGTACATGACCGAAAAATAATAAATATTTACTATAAATATAAAAATAATACATTTAATAACAAAATTATATATAATTAAATTTACGACATTGGAACGTTGATAATATTTATAAAATGTACATATAATTAATCGATAATAGGAGAGACAACTTAAGTTAAGATTATTTTATTCGTTTTAAATAATAATAAAAATAAAAGTAATAAAAATAAATATATTATAACTAAAAGGTATTTTTAAACTAAATACTTCTATTAGATGTATGTAAAAAAAGTTTGAAATTATAATTAATACAAAATAATACAATTTAGATTTGATCACCAATTAAACATTGCTCGTTCTTTTAAAATTCTAATACTCCACAAAGACCATTCTTTACCACTGATCCAAAGTTCATTAGACGATTCTAAGCCAGCAAGTATTGCAGCACCTTTCCATGTAACAATTTGTGGGTCTAGATCTTTCGGTGCATTGATAATTTCAATATGTCCTAAAAAAACAATACATTTAAATGAAAACAAATCGAAAGTTAACAAATATGTTAAACAAACCTCCATAGTAAACTTGTTGAGCATTTAATGATATTTTGCTTTTTAACCAAGCACAAGCTCCTTCAAATTTAAGTCCACCACCTACCACTAATATGCTGCTATACATTTTTCGTTTGATATCGTCTGAATCTAAACATTAATTCGCCATCAGTCATTAATCACTATTAATAATATTTTTTATTCAATATAGTCTAAACTTACTTAATCGTTCAATACTTTGTACAATGACTTTATCGAGACTTTGTGGTCGTCCTGTTTCAACGTCAAAATAATTTCCAGCAGTTTCAATTTGATCAACACATATTTCTTCTTCTGTATTATGTACAATACTATTTTCAGTTTGTGTCTCCGTTTCCATTTCACGACCAGTTCCTCTTCTCTAAGAGAAATAAAACAATCCTAAAATAAAAATAATATAAATATATATTGAAAAATTACGCTTGTTTCTCTTAAAAACTCTTCGTCATAAGGATCTTCTGGTAATGATTTTAATGTTTCTTGAATCACATAATGATTGGTATCTGTAATACCTAATAATGTTGGATTGAACATTCCTAAAACTGCAATCATTGATTCATCGCCAACCTAAGTATAATAAAATAAACGCGACACAAATTACTACTCGTCTAAATGAATAATTTATAATATTACTTGTATCGTGTATTGTACGTGTGGTTTCATCGGTTTCTTTACGTTTATTATTTTTTGCATAGCACCACATTTATCTAGGTTTAAATGACAAAACTCTTGTTTTAAATGATCCAGTAGCGTGGCGTCATAATAACTAGTCATAGGATTACATTCGTGATATGGGAAACCACATTTTTTAAGTAACCAATGAAACGTTTGAGTGATGTTCGCTAAAAAGAAAAAGAACTCGAAGACTAATTATTAGATTATAACGGCGGTTGTCGTTGCAATGCACAAAGGAATAATGTTACTATATATACTTTGAATATATTGAATAGTTTCTTTTTTAACTATAACTTGTACATATAACATAAACTTGTACTAATTATAAGAGATATAGGACAGATTTTCTCTGTTTGGGGAGGTGTGAATCAAACTGTTTGAGAATTGCTGGACTTATTACCCATTTTTTTTTGTTTGAAACAACATTTAAAATAAGATTTGTTTTTGTAATTGAACATTTGCGCGTTACACATAAAGATCATTTCTTCAAAAATTACCTCCACCATAGCGTAGTCTTATCCGAGTGTTTGTTTGAGATATACCATCCTCTACACAACTCACTGATGTTTTTCTATGACCAACATCCACGACACATGCATAACCTAGACCAGAACCATAAGTCGCTGCAACGTGATCCTAATAATGACATCAAAATACAGCGGTAATTAATAATAATATGAAAATAATACAAAAACGTTAAATCGCAGTATTACTTGTATAAGGATGCAAGCTTTGAACTTCATACTTAATAAGATCATTGACATCATTTCTCTAATATGAACTCTGTTGAATATATCTGGTATAATAAGGATTACTTTGTAGTTCTATAAACATACATAGAGCATATTTATATAGTTTACAATATAATTTAACGTTACACATATTTAATAATAAATTGAACAACAAATTAATCGACGAACTAAATTAACGATATTATCATTCGAACAGAATGGATTATCGTAGTATATGAGCCAATAATTTTATATTAACTACCTTATTTCGACGGTTATTACTTACAATTGGATAAAGAATAAAAGGTTTCAACATAATTTAGCTTACATGAAATTCTGAAGTTTTAATGTTGAGTAATTTGTTTATGCAATGGGTCCAAATTGTTTCAAGGTCCGACAAAACGGCCGTTAGCGAACCTCCAATTTGGCTGTTAATGTTTAACTCTCCGTTAATTATCGGAAAGAAAATATTATAATTCATTTCAGGATCTATGTTAAAAATCTAAAATTGAAACAGAATTACGAATACCAATTAACGGGCTCCAACATTATTTTTGTTTATAAGAAAATAACGACTTACATCTTCACCGAAGATTACATTAACTGAAGGTGTCACCGGTGTGAGATGTGGTATCACATGATCTACGTGTACGGGTACGGAATTTCGATTATAAGCGGCAATTTGTTGCGGAGGCGTCGCGTATCTTCTGTCACCATTTGACTGTAAACTTGATTGCAACATGTGTGATGCCTGCAATCTGCTTTCTTCCATGGTTACTAGTGTTTCGGAGTTCTTGTAACATACAAAATTGTGTACGCGTTTTATTATTATAATTATCGCGTCAATATATAAGTATGGATAAAATATTATAATTTGTTACGACAAAACGTACTTGGTACGGAAAATTCGGTAAAATTTGGTCCCTCCTTGTAGTTTCCGACTGTAGACTTATTCTAGCCAAACCGTGAACATATCTGTGCGGTATAACGTCGCTTGCTCGGCCTATTCTCAAATACAACGATCCTGGATGTATTATGATCACAGAGGTTGGCGATACTTTTTCCAACTAGGGGATAATTCGAAATTACGGTTCACGGAAGATATTTATAGACAATTTTGGACAAATGTCCGCAATGTTTTACCGTTAAATTGCTATCGTTAAGAATAGGCATTTCTAATTGATTTTGATTATTTTACCGTCGATTTTTCCGTCGCGGCAATTGCGGTTGGAAACAATTCGCAATCACCGGACACGCGGACTTTCGAGACGTTTATAGAAACGCATTAATTTGACACTTGTTCACGACGAAATATCAGTTCGCGTCGTTTATTATTCGTCAAATTTCAAACACGAAAAATACAATGATAAGAAACGGTTGATAACAACATAAAACAATATCAACGAATATCTGTATTCTGTGGAGGTTGTCGGATAGAAGTTGTTCGTGAATTATTTGTCGGTAAGTCCGTTTAAAGTTTGTTTACAAACATCTCGATATTAATTTTTAATGGATAGTCGAATTCAACACGGTTGAAAGTTTACCATGTAGAACAATATAATTTATTGTTCGAAGAGGATATGATTTGTAATTTTTTTTTGGCTTAGATAATAAAGACATTCTTGCCTGTTCAACCAGATCATAAGCTCTATAACGTTTATTTACTTACCGAAAACGGTAAGTAAATAATTCGTAGACATTTGTTGAAACGCTAGTAAAATTAGGTACGCGCGGGTTTTATGAAACGAAATTAATTTGTTTATTAAGTGAGTCAAAAAACGAATACGGGTACAAATAAAAAGAAACGTTTTTACAAATAAATAAGCGAAAAAGCGAATTACAACGAAAGACAGTTATTATTTAATAATATAAATTGCAATAAAAATCGCGAATAGGTACTTCTCCATTCAGTGTGACTTAGTGTCAGGTTGATTAAAACTTATAACTTTTTATAAATGCCGATATTTTTCAAAAATGTCGATCGTTGTTTTTATTAAAAATGAAAATATCGAACGAGCAATTTTTGATATTTAAGAATATTCGTAATTTTTTCGTGTTTTGATATTTAATTATTTATAAAAACGAAGAATGCATTTTGAATTTGTCATTACAGCTGATTAGTGTACTATATTGTGACGAAATGCGTTTAGAAATCAGAATAATTCATTTAAATGTGATTATTATAAACGTGCGCGGGTGTTTTTGACAGGGAAAACAAAAAACTTAAAATCTTTTCATTTACACGAAATTAAGCGTTAAATGTTCGGGATTTTGGTTTTTGGTGATTAAGTAGAACGCGTTTGTGTTCTGTAAATTAGTCACGAACTCGTTGAATTTTCAAAAAATTGAACCGTTAAATGCGAATTAAGTTTTTATTTTTGACGAACGGGAACATTTATATTTCGTTTATTGACGAGTTAAATTTCGTAGTTATAACTTAAAAATTATAATACCGTAATATTTTATATTAAATATCGAAGCAAGTTTCGTTTGATAAGTAATTTCGATATTTTTATCGAAAAACGGAATTTTTGTGAACGGGCGTTATTTCATTAACTTTTCGTTCGTAATTTGTAACTCTTTATTTATTAAATGGAACGATTCAAAACATCACGTTTTTAAATAAACTACACACACACACATACGCACGATTAAGTTTTACTTAAGTCTATTAATTACTAATTTTACGTAATTATTTACCAAAAATGTAGTTTACGATATTATATCGAATTTTTATTGATTTTTGGCTTGGTCAATCGTTCATGATACATTTTTTTCTAACGCTATGTCTTCTCTATAAAAATAACTACGCACGCCATCAGTTGTAATATTATTTGATATTGGCACACCTATATAATAAATATAATAAAAATATTACGTTATTTTATAATTAAAATAATAATAAGACGTTTTAGTCACGTATCAACACTTAAAATGAATATGAAATAAAACGAATGTTTTTACCAATTTTTTCGCGTCCTTGGGCATTAGGTCATTCGAATATTTTATTACTTCGTTACGTACTCGTTATTTTTCAGTTAATAATCGTCTTTGTAGTATTTTTAAATTAAGCGATAATTTGCGTACTTAATTGACGGGAAATCTCGCAGCGAAGGCCACTAGGTTATGAACCAAATATAAAATGGCTATCGATATTGTTTTCGTCCCGAAAATCAACTATGTATTTTAAATTATTTACGTATAACTAAAACACGAGTTTTTAGATCACGTTCTTTTATTGTATTCGACAATATTTATTAATGAAATCGCGGTGTTTTTATACGAAAATAGCCTTAATTAATTCGAATCTATTTTACGAAAATATCTATTCGATATATTGTTATTTCCACTCCGCCGAGTTAATTATTTATTATGATATATATATATATATATATATTGAATCAATTTTATTTGTTTAAACGGCATACACACAATTCGAGCTAAACGGTGTATATTGTAAAATTTTAGGTAAAAAGGTATGGGATTTAACTCTTAGCGTTCATCAGATAATCGTGTTTTTATGCAGGTGTTATATATGAATGTTCGAGAAAGAAATTGTTTAAGAAGTTGGTAAACGTAGAGTCGCCAATAACATCAGTCGCCATTAACTATGAAGTACCCGCGATTCGTTTGAAAGAGAAAATCGATTAATTCAAATCAATTTAACGACAACTTAAAAATATTTTATTTATATTTGTTTGGTAATAATGGATCTTACCGAAAAAACGTGTATGTGTGTGTGTGTGTGTGTGTGTGTGTGTGTGTGTGTGTGTGTGTGTGTGTGTGTGTGTGTGTGTGTGTGTGTGTGTGTGTGTGTGTGTGTGTGTGTGTGTGTGTGTGTGTGTGTGATGGGAAGAGGAGGCAAATGATACCAATAACGTAACGGATCTGACGAAGGTTTCTTTCTACGAAAATCCCATTCGTAATGATTACTACTACTCGTTCCTGAACGGTAACTTGCAAGTGCTGTGTTCACGATTGTTCGTCGCCGTCGTTTCCATCCGCCACGCGACCATTACAATTAATCGTCGATTCGAGAAATCAATCCAGATCGAGATTTTGGATTAATTTCCTTAACCGCCATCGTTGTGCGTGGTACGCGTTTACGTCGCGAAATATATCCGAATTATATTAGAAATATGTATTACAGCTCGGAAACATCGATGTACGCGTATACACGTAATATTTAAGGATTTCTCAACTCTACCGGTATTCGCCGCAAGGGATGACGACGTTTCGGAATTTAAACAAGTTAGGGAAGTCTCTCCTCCCCGAAACGATTTTTTCGAGCGCACTGAATTCTCGGTGTCCATACGTGTTTATTTTTTATTTTCTTTATAAATTAACCTTTTGTTTGGCGAAACACGGTAAATTAGGAAATACAATTTACGATTTTCAATAGACGTGTACATTTACGTTAATTTTACCGGACGCCAATTACCGTACTTTATTATTAAGTAGGTAAACATATATTATTATTTATGTTATATTATATTATATATTATTTATTAATTATAATATCTATATTATTATTTAAAATTGTGCAATACGATACTATTTTATCGTAATTTAATTTCAACGAATTATAGTGACCGAAATTATTCCCAAAACTATTCAACGTTAGTTTTTAAACGATTTAAGAACCGATAATTATTCTGTATACGATATCGATATTGGTAACCTCCGCAGTCACGAATTGATAATACAGCCGGATGGACATGACGGAAATATAAGGTATATTTTATATTTATAAAAGTCTGAAAATTTGTATCTAATTTGTTTACTATTTGTAAAAAAATCCACCAGTCGGGGACTTGGATGCCGCAGCTGAAATTATAGGCACGGGTACACGACGATAAATCATAATTATTTTTTTTTATACTGCGCTGGAGAGTTTATTAATTGTATCGAGATTGTCCCACCCATGAAAACGTTTATTATATTCATTTTAAAACGTACGGGCGGCGGGTGGCGGGTGTTTCTATATTGTTTCTATACAGTTTCCATATTGCGAATGTAAAAATGACTTAAATATCGTGAAAAGGTTTTCTCTGACTCTAGCTGAAGGTAATCCGGACCGAATAATGATTTATTAATATATTTTACATTAAACTCACGTAATCGGGTTGATGATATTCATAAAAAATTTAAAATGCTTTTGAGTGTGAGTACTTATTTATACTTATTTACCTCTTGGTAATTACGCGTTTACGTTTGTGCAACATACCAGAACGATATTATTTTCGCGAATTTTGACATCTGATGATGTCCTGCGTTATTCATTGCAGCTGTGTATAGCGCGTTTGATAAAAATATCGCTTAACAATTTTAAATCGACTTCGAACGCCTTATCATTTATTTATTTTAATAAATATTTAGATAGCGAAAAAAAACGAAAATGAAATATACCCCTTTTTAATAGACACATAAAAAGATCGTATTTTAAAATTAACAAAGTAACGTTGTAATTTGATTATCATGACTGATTTTGCATAACAGTAGTTGGTTTTTACTTTATCGTGTTAAACTAAATCCAAGCGTTGTTTATGAGTTTTAATTGTATACTAAAGGCGGAGTTGTACTACGACGTGTCGTATATCATATTTAAAGGATTTGACTGTACGAGTGTACACGCATAGAAAACAAACTACATTTACTACCCTGTCGGTGTTATGTCAAAAAAGGTTCTCATAGGAATAAAAATGATTGTATTTTTGAAAAACTTTTGTGTATATATATATATATATTATAAGAGAACTAGTCGGATTTTTCTTATATTGTATGATATTGTTATTACACGTATCTTATCTCTATGTATACCTATGTTTATATATAGATATAAGGATTAAGGTGTTCCGCTCAAACATTTTATAAAAATATAATCGAAACGTTCGATTTGATAATTGGATTTACAACGCTAACATTTTAACTGGAACATTATTTGGGATAGTAAATATTTTCCGTTTTTTTTTATTTGGACTATTTTACACATGACTAACAAATTCGAATGAAAACTCGGAATTTTTCTCAACTTTTACTATAATTTGAACACAATATTAGGAAATATAAAACAATTCTCGGTTTGACATGTATATATATATTTTTTTCTCCTTCGCTTCTATTCTAGCTATTTAGGGTCAATTATATATATAATTAAAGTAATGTTTTTACCACAAATAGAATCATAGAATCCATGTGTAATCAAAATTGAATAATGATTACGGAAGGGAAATATTAGTATATTCAAGGCATTGTTAAATATATAATAAAATAAATAAAACTTAGTAATGATAGTTAATCAATTATATAATAATTTATGAATGTTATATTTATTATTAGGTAATATTATAATATATAAATATAATAAAAATTACTAATAATTGTCATAATTTTTTTTCAATCGAGATACCAATTTTAACAATTACAACGGTGTATTATGTTTTGATTTTGATATACGATTATTGAAAATTCGTTTATTCGATAAGTTATACAATTTTTTGTCAGATTTTAGAATATCTGAAAATTTTTTATAATTTGATACAATATTTAATATGTCATATTTTTATTTGATCTGTATAGTATGTATGTAAAATGTATTTAAATATTTTGGGTACATAGCTTTTTATATAATTTCTAAACCTTTCTTAGAATACTAATAGTTATTTTGCACATTTTGTAAACGTATTCAAGTTAAAATTATAAGAATACTGTACAATAGCTCACGACTTAGGCAATAAAAAAAAACACTATTTTGCTTTTATTTATGGAGGATTGTATTTTTAATACAATTTAAACGATATGTATATTTAAATAGGTCTATGAAAACGAATAATGTCTAACGCTACAATCGATTCAGTCATCATTTTACTTCGTATAATATGATTTCTAATTTATTGATATACTATTGGTTCATGCGTTTAAAATATTTATTAAAAAACATACGAAGACTTAAGCATGGAAACAGAAAATATTGTCTCCTATTATGTGATTTAGTTTTCCTTAATCTATTTGTTGGCCATTTTTTCGAGTTTTTCCATTTAAGTATTAATTATTATGAATTATTGTCATTTTTATTTGATAACGCCATTTTATATTTATAATTATTTATTATTACTTATTTTTATTTCTTTTTATTACTATTTTAGAATTAATAATATTTCGTAATTTAAATTAAATACGGAAATTGATCCGATATCAGCGAATTCTGACCTTTGAGAGGGGGACATAATGTCGTCGGTTCTATTTAATTAAGTATTAGAAAAAGTTATAAGGAAAATTGATTGATATTGGACCTTTAAAAGGGGGTGTCACTTTACGAACCCTCTTTTACATTGTTGGTGTATGCAGGTCGATTTGGTTTTCATGAACAAATCACTTATTGGTTTAAATTCGCTCTTCAGCTTACTAGAAAAAATAGCGAAGAAAGTAGGGTTACAAGTAAATGAAGAAAAACCAGAGTACATGTTCATAGTGAGAAGAGATAGTGCGGGAATATAAATAAGATTTACGAAAAGTAATTAATGACTAATTTATCGGACGTATGTACCAAGTACAGATAAATAAGTATTAACGATTAATCTTGCATTCCTTCTCCTTTCTTTGGAATATCTCGAGTTCCTTTATTATTGAGAGTTTTAAAATTATTATAATTTACTACGCATAATATATTTTTTTATACGTATATACATCACAGAATTCCTCCTCTCCTCGATTTCGTTTGTGCGTAGAGGTGGCCAACAAAAGAATTCAAATAAGATATGAAATATTGCAGTCGATGACACATACACAAACATAACACAATACATTATTAGTAGTCAGGTTCGGAGGATGTTGTGTATTATTATAAAAATGCTATATCATGCGTAAATGTCATCATACCGTCAAGCGTCAACGATCGCGATAATTATTTTGTTCGCAATTTGTAAGCCAGTGATTTACAAGATCGCACCACGGTTATTATAATTATCGTTACCGCGTGTTATTTATTCGTAACGATATGGATACGAGAATGTGGGGTATCGAATTACGAACGTGTGCACGGTGTACGGCGACGCATAGATAATACACTATAATATATGTATAAATATTGTTCCGTTCGTAACGTTAGAATAATAATTATTTTCAGAAATTACGTAATATTATTATTTCATAAGTTTTTACGGTATGGCACGATGTGATACAATGGTGTTTATAAAAGTAAATAATTGGATAAATAATATTGGATTTACATAATATCGAGATAACGCCTGTTTGTGTGATCGTTCCTTTGAAAATATGTTTGCGCATTGGAAGGAATAGTATAAATATTATTTTTGAATACGCGAACTAAAATAATTGTTAATTCGGAAAAGAAGATGAAAAATAAATCGAAATATTTCGCGAAAATACTAATAAATATATTATCTATTTTTTGAAATTCGGCTTACGTTTTTATTATTATTATTTTTTAGTATAATAATTTACCGAATAAATAATGGATTGAAATATGTAATCTACTACTAGATGCAAAAGTAAATATGAAGCTGGAAACATTATTTTTTTAGAAAAATACCGTTTTAACGAAAATAATTTAAATTCCATTATATTGTATAGAAGATGGTTATTACTGGATAGCATATTTTTATTGAAAAGTAAACAAATACAAATTATATTTTAGGTATTCATATATATATATATATAAATAAAACGCGTAATAGATATGCTCAATGATATAAATATTAAAAATTAGAATAAAAGACATTTGTTCGAATCAATCATATAAATTCAAGGAATACTTTATGTGATGAATGTTTCCTTAAAGGAGAGGTAAAAATTCACTACATCCACCATAAATAAGTCATTGGGTAGTATTAATAATTTTTTAACGAGAGAATCTCGTAAAATGATTATGGCAGCTACGATATACAATGTTAAATTAAAAACGTTCGGTGGTAGTAAATATAAATTTAAGATTTTTAAATTTGATTCAGTTACATCAATACTCATACATACAGTGTACAGTGACGGTTAGTTAGGTATTTAATAGGTCAACAAATATAAAAACCGAAAAAAAATACGAATACGCCCCGAAATTTCGATTAATTTCAGCGGAGGCGTAGTTTTAAATCAATAAAATAAACGACGAAGAGAAGACTGTTTTGTCGACAGCTTGAGAACTGTAATTATGTGTTTTGATAGTCTACAATCGATTTGCCCAGAAATTTCGCTTTTACCACTGATGACCCGATATATATTGAAAAATTTTGATGAACATCAGCTTTTTCCAACAACAGTTTTAATGCTGTTTGTGTAATGGAGCGCAAAGCGGTCGAACTTACAACCAAGGGGATGTTTAAAATCAACAACTTGCGCAACTGTATATAAATATCCCGTATTTGTTTCACAACTACACGCTTTCGGAAAAAATTCATTTTTATATAAATTGTTATATAAGTTATTATCTAATGTTTACTAACAATTATTGATTATATTTATTAGATACTGTATCGACGTATAATACGCGTTTTTACAACTGAATGGCTTAGTTATTTCGAACGTAATATAATTAATTCTTTTCATTTTTAATTAAAATCTATTTAAAATAAATATTTCGTGATTTAATTTTGATTAATTGATTTGATGATTTAATTTTTTTAAACGTGTGTTTAAGACAAAAAATATATTTTTCGCTAACTTTCCCAAATTAGTAGTTACATCTAGGTACATATTTTTTCGTTATAAGATTATATAACAATTTCATTATTTAGTACTTAGTTAACACAATATATATTTTGATGTGGGTTTATATTAAATTTAGCTACTTGGTGGTCAAAATACAGTATATTATAAATAGTTCGTTAGAATTCTTATTTTATCATATTACAATTGTTTTATTAAATCAGAATTCTTTCTTTTTTTTTTGTTAAATAAAACTTAAAACATTAAATACGTTGTAATTAACTAAAAGAAGCTATTTTTAAAGTATATTTTTCCCATCGCCAAATGTTTGTATTTCTTTAAACAATTTATATAAACGAATGAAATTATGTTTACATTCTTATTTTCAAAAGTGTAATTTTAAGTACTCGTGAGTGAAATTAATCGTCAGTTGTCAATATTGCACAGACTACTGGGAAGCTTCAACATTATTATGATTGTAATAAAAAATGAAATTTTAATTTTGATTTGTGTATCAATTTGTTGTTACAAAATGTTTTATAATACTAATTTTGAAATTAAAACAAATTTATAAAACGAATTTTCACTAATTAGTGTTTTAGAATTTTATTCAATACTAATGAAAACTTAGAAGTATTTTTATCAATCATAGTGTATTAACATAAATGTTTTCGTTGATTTATCTTTTGTTCACAGTATATTTAAAAATAAATGTATATATATATATATATTAATATAGAAAAAGTTTAATAATATTTGTACACTTTTCCTGACATGGTAAAAATTTTGTATCTTTAGCGTTTTTATACAGATTAAAAATAATTGAATTGATTTTGTGTTTTTTAAACTTGACCATTGTTGTGTGAACTAAAAGTTGACTGAAACCGTTATTCGAATATGATAGCTTATTAAGCATCATGCGCATTTTGGTAGTTAAGAGGTTGTTATATTTATTTTATTCCGATTGCGTCGAAAGTAAAAATAAATAGAATATAGCCAATGTATTTTGGTAATATTAAGAGAATAATTTTGATATTAGCCAAATTACTTACAATTTCTGTGAATTAATAGCGCGGCGACCAGTTAACTTTTGGGTACATTTAAGATATTTATAATTATGATATTATACGAACATGAAATAATTAAATAAATTATTATAGTTAACAATTTAAAAAAAGTACGCGTAATATACCGCAGAAATATATTTCGCATATAGTCTACTCGTGTTCAAACTAGTGTATATTATTAAGTTTATATTAATATTGTATTATTAGTGTACGTAGTAGGTAGCGTTATAATGATATGTTAAAACAAATTTTAAATATTGTTACATTTGGAAAAAGACTCCGAGGAAATTATTGATTACGAAAAAAAACTTTCTTAATTGCTTAAATCTTTACATCTCTTTCACAGTTTTATTTCTTTTGAAAAATGATTAGAAGTTTTTGTTTTGATATTACCTGAAGTATAATTTGTGCATTCTCTACGAATTACTGAGATCGATGAGATCCCTACATTTTTTAAATATCAATTTTTTAAAATAATATTATAGGAGCTATTTAGGTAAATCAAAATTTCTGAATATACGAAAAAAATAACTTTTTTCCTTGATATAACATAATTACGTCTTTTTACGATGTTTATGAATATTTTTTTTTATCTATGAAACAAGCGCTGTAACTTTTACGTTTGTTAGTATTTAGTAACTATTTGTTAGTAGAACATTTGACCTAGTCGGTATTTAAGTTGGTAAATTTTTTTATGAATAAGCAAAACATTTTCTGTATTAGTAACGTCAATATTATTTTATTATGTAAAGGAGATATTAGAATAATTTCGAAGCACTTAGGTATTTTGAATTAATTAATTTTTGATTGGATAACTTTTGTAAATCCAGTGTAATAATAAAGTTAAAAGTGATTATAGGATAGTCATTATATATTTATGCGCGCACGAAATTATCTAATTTCGCGTTCCGCGACCGATTTTGTATCGAAATTGGACGATTAAATAATAAATTATCATTATCACAAAAATATACACTAATTATTACGTCGCGATTGCGATATAATGGTCTATATAATTTATGTATACATTCGTCGTGTACGACAATTGTTTTGTTCTTACCATCGGAATAACGTAAAATAAGAAAATAAAACTGAAGACGGCGTTTACGCCTTGGCGAATATCTATACAATCAACACACTTACAAACATTAACGGAGAAACCGAAACGAGATTCGTTGTTACAATAAAATATTGTCGTTGCGCTGGACAACGTACAAATAGATAATTTGTGATCGAAACGGTATACTTCTCCTCTCTCGTCTTTTTTCCAGCTATTTTGGGTTGGCCACTTTTGTCTTAAACCTCCACTTGACCCGATCTCTTATATCATCTACGCACACACCAACAACAGTCCTCATATCACACTCGATCGCATTTAACCACTTCTTCTTTGGTCATCCTCTTCTTCCTTCAACGTCCATTTCCATATATCCGTTCTTACTGCTTCTGAATCTTTTCTCTTTATAACATGACAAAACAAAATCTATTCTCTCTCATCTTATCCATGATTGACGCTACTCTTACGCTTCCTATACGCTTCTCAATCTTTCACATCCATTTCTTATCTTATTTTTTTTGTCACTTCATTCATCCATCCTGAGAATTCTCATATCATCTCATCGAAAACGGCATATGTATATTCTTAATACAAGTACAAATACTATTTGTAGTATTAATGATAAATAAATAAATTTATCAGTATACAAATTAATATGTTATAAAAGAATCCAATTACTCTTGGAAAGTTCAGCGTAAAATACGGAAACGTGTGCACCGTCAAGGACGACATACTCAAGTTGAAGGTGTTTGAGATGCCATGCGTGTTCGCGTATTATTCTAACAGGTGGCGATCACAGAAAATCGCCGGGCATTTGTAAGCCGTACGTTATTTCGCGTTAGAAATAAAGGCGTTGGACAACCGACGCACAAGTATGAGGTTCCGATTTAGTAACTACCATACGGCGATCAGGGTGAACATGTTTATGTGTACCATGCTGTTGTCCCTGGACGACGACTAGAACGCGTTACAATACGACCTGCGTGAGTAGACCGAGTCCATGTTCAATACGGTATACTGGAAAACAGTTAGTATCTAATAGTACACGCCAACTGCCGATTACGCGAAGGGTTCTTCAGCCATTAACTGTACACGGGCAATCAACTGCTCGAAGAGTATCGGCTGTACAGTGAGGAATGTGTCAATTGAGAAGTTCGAGTGCTAAACATCGAAACTGGTGGATGGCGAAGACATCAATCTCGAAGATTCCAGCTCCACGTAGGCCGCTACATTGTCATAACTCAAAATTTAATCGATTACGCGATTTAAATTTTTTTTTATACACACGGCGTAAAAATAAAAGAAATATATTAATAAATTAACACGGTGGACATCAGTCGGAAATTTAATGTTTCCAGCCAAAAAATAAACATCGTAGCAATCGTGTAACAGTCGATCCACGATCTTTGATTTAACTATTTACTCTCTCTACTATACTGTAATTAAGAATTACGTTTTCGGGAAAATGCCGCTTTCGTAATCTTCTTTTGTTTGATAAGCAAATTCGCAACAGGATTCTAATTGTACATAGTATTCGCATTTCTACGATTAAATATAATTATATATTAAATGAAATCGTTAAATTATACAATTATTGTATGATCATTGCAACATAAAATTATTAATAATAATAAATATGCTGCAGTTAAATCTGCAAATATATATTATAATGTTTGCAGATTTAACTGTAATATTATAATAATGACATGTTTGTGTTTTGTTATTTTTAAGGTTTAAGATGTTAACCGTTTATATTATCAAATATAAAAATAAAAATTCCGTTGTTGATAAATGGTTGGTGTAGGTAATACTTTTTTACGTATTATCAATATTTTAAAGTATATGTTAAAATACTGTTTTTACTTTTGTTTTAGTTACGTAGTTTTTCGAATATCTCAAAAAGTCGCGCTCATTACGTTAAACGCTAGTATTTTCCAATTCCTGATATTTTTTAAGAAAAATTAGAAAAACAATAATAAAAAAATGAATTTTTTTATTTGGGAAATTATTAAAATTATTCGAAATTCTTGAATAGTCTAATTTTAAATGATATGTATACAAGTCGTACAATAGTCGTGATGTTTCGGAGTGAAGAATTGTCCTTTATTGACGAAAGAAACCTCGTTGGTTATTCACTTAGCATCGGTGTTGTCTAAAAACCAATCGTCCGACATGAAATTACGACACGGAGAGACGACAATTTCTTTTTAAATTTCATTAATACCTGTCCAATAACCGAGTAGTAATCCGGCAGTAAATAATATTAAAATTGTGTTCATGGTTGACGCCTAGAAATTAAGTGCATTCGTTAATACAATCGTATCAGCTACGTACCGTAGTTGATAAATAATAATTTGAACTAATTTAAAAACCGATCGCTATTTATTTCGAAACGTTTAATGCGAAATACTGAATAGTAAACGCGATCGTAAGAAACGTATTTCTAAACAATTCGACCGTTCCATATGGCATTTATTTTTGATAGTCGCTATAAATTGATCGTAATAACTAACCGACGTTTTATAATTTATGAGAATAATTACGATTATTTATTAATCTAATTGTACGTTTCATAATAATTTAAATGGTAGCGGCGAGGAACGGTCATAAATGTTCTATATTCTTGGCCGTATAAATTATCAGGCATCTGCGTGTATATTTCTTATGTATTCTACATATTATTAAGCCGATGACAAATCACATAGGAGTAGTGGCACATTTATTTGATGTTTTTGAAGAATCGGGCGTTACATTATTACTTTTCTCGTCTTAAATAGACGTTGTTTAAAATAATATTTAATATTTAATTTCTATTAAGTTAGAAAGGTTTGAAAAACATACGTATATGTAGCGTAGGTTTACAAATATATTTTATAAATTACTAGCTGAACCGGCACGCGTTGCAATGCTGTTTAAAGAAAGAAAGCGTTTGTGTTCTAATTTCGTTTATTAGAAACGGTTTTGGATACATAATATTTTTTGTTTCCCGTCTGGCGCGAACACGAATAATAAATCATGTTTTTCGAGTTGGCCACATACGACTGTCTATGTGAGAAGTATGAATTTTCTAAATGTAGACCCCGAATTTCTAACGATTATCCTTGTGTTTGGTTGACGGTCATTGCAAAGGCGAGTAGTTTAAATTCGAATGGCGTATTCGTCGGAATCATTGGGACACGTGATAACAGTACGTCTTTAAATTTACCGTTTCAAATTGCAATTTCGACGATATTGTTGATCGTGTTATTCACTGAAAGTCCGGTACGGTTGGCAAGTCGCGACGGATCGATAATTCACGTTATCTGAATGTAGCGCGCAGCGTCCGTTTGGATCGATTGTTTCGAACGAATAATTTCAATACGGTGTTTCCAGTCTTGCTTTCGGTTACTCGACTGTTTCAGACGAACGGGCTTCAGCAGCGTGTACTCGAACTGTTACTAATCTTCTAAACTAACTCGTCCGTTTCTGAAATCCGTGATCTCTCACTTTTTCGTGCTTGAAATGTAACCGAAAGTAACGGTCTGCGATGTAACGGATAATCGAATCAACACCGCTTGAAACGCACGAACTGAAATGTCGCCGTTTGTATTTGATTCAATTCCGGTATTCGTTATAACGTATTGTGGCTATAAATAATACACGCGCATTTTCTGTCGTCAAGTACACGCTCACTTAACACTGAAGGAAATAGAGGTATCGCCAAGACGTTCGCGCTCAAAACCTTTATTTACTTATTGGTATTTGGCTAAGCGGTGTAGGAAAGTGTAAAGGTCGTACAATCGTACAGACATTCATTTATATTGTTATGAACCCCTTGTTCATAGTCAGCATTTGTATTACTGACTGCCGTCGCACTGTTATGTTTGAATATGCGACGACAGTCAATATTATTCTACCACGACAACCCATTAGTTGTCCATACACGAGCACATATAATTTTAATTTGTTATAATTAACTTATAATGTAAGCATTAAAAACCCGACTCTATAAATCAATCATTACTTAAACGGAGTTAATTCCTTTGGACAAAGTCACATTATCAAATTTCAACCACCGTCTAACGGCTCTAACCATTCGACGGTGACAACAACGGACTCAATCGGTTCAACTGAGTCGATCACAACAATATGTATGTGTGTGCGTGTGTGTTTGAACCCAATGCTATTGACAGTCTGTTTTACTGTGCAGCAGTCACATTCCGGAGAATAGCCTGTATGAGAAGTCGTTCTTCAGTGTGCATAAGTTTCGTAGTAGATTAAACCTTGTGGGTATATAGGTCCATTGTTTATCGTGCTCCGAAAATTGTCCAATATTACTGCATCCGCCAAGGTTCGTTTATGTTTAGTTACCATATCGAAGTTACTCCGATTCATTGTTGATCTTATTGGAGACTTTTTAGACTTCCATTGTTTTACCGCATCGTTCACGAAACTGTCAATAAGTGTAGTTCATAGTTGGGAATTAGTTTTGCGAACTTTTTCGTCAGGGCATTTGTTTTTCGTAGTGGTGGCGGAACAATCGTTGTTATTGCTGGGAGCCATAACGTGTAAGTCGATTTTATCGTACCAAATGTAAGTCCCGCGGTTAGGTGAACGTCCACTTTTGTTACGCGTGTGTTGTTTAACCTATACGGATACCCGGTATTGGACTATACAGTGTAATCGTAATGACGAGCATACGTAAAGTATGCCAACAGTAGTCCCTCGTAACGCGTCGTAGCGACGTTTTTGGATTATGTTGTTTCGCGCGCCACGTTTGGTCCCGGTTTATTCGAGGCGAAAAGAACGTGTACAATTCACGGGTTACGTCAAAATATTCGTGATGATGGTTCAGAATGGAACCGTTGAATTCGACGCAAGTTCGACATCGACGTGTTTATTATTGAGACAGAAACGGGTCGTCTCTGTCTTATTAGCGTCGGGTCTAGTTACGGAAGTAATTACGAAGCGTATTTTTTGTCCTCCGTTAATATTTTTCTTAATGATTTAATTGAAAACTTAATCTTCCCCGGAGATTTGAGTGCCAGTGGCTAAGGGACTTTCTACTGTTCTAGATGTATTTAAATAAAACACGCTGAAGCGCCATCATTGGATGGAGTCTTCGACTTATGTATTTCACCTTGCATATTCCATCCACCTTATTGTTATTCTAGGAAACAGATTGTTGATTGCTCTTAATAAAAATAAAAAAAAGAGACGAATATTTTTCCCGATAATTGTGTTTAATAACCGCCGTTTGAAAATATTTTAAAAAGATCGATATTAGTATTAGATGGATAATGTGAAATATTAATATACTTTATACTTTCGCAAAAACCAAGTACCTATATAGTGACCAAGAGCTTGGATATGTCGTACAAATACTGAAATTGCGATACGAACGTAATGTATTGGAAATGTGACATCGATATTTGCCGAGAAATTATTCGAAAATCGTCTACATTTTTCGGTTAAAATTATCTACTTCATCATTGCTCAAAGGTATAAAATAAATTAACGTCGTGTTAAGCGACCCGGGTTGATACGCAGTTTAACACGGATTATCGCGGAGTTGATAATACAGAAGCAAACCGCTGTGCGAAATAGCTACGGAGGTTGAGAACGGACGACACGGTACCTAATCATTCAATTTCCTCTCGACGTCTTAGGACAATTTCCTCCCGGCGATAATACAAATTTCCCTCCGGACGATGTAAAATGTAAAAATATATATATATACTTTTTATTCAATTTAATTTTAATAATTTTTTTATTAAACATTCTTAAAATATAAATTTTTCTTTTTTACAATAGGCGTATTTGTTAACTATAAGAGAAGAGTTGACACAAAAAAAACACATAAAAAAGGCGGCGAATTCACAAACATTTATTTCGTTACTTATTTACTCGTTTTACTTTTATGTTTCAATATTGTATAAGCGCACGTGCAGTTCGTCTGTGTTGTATCTGTTTTATAGTTATTTTAATTTTCAACATAAAATATATAATAATATATACCATACAAGTAGATTCTAGGAACCCCTTTTTCAAAATTATATTTTTTTATAGAAGTTATTCAGCGGTGCGAGTATATTATAATTGCTTATCCGAAACGCCCCGCGAATATACGATTTTCAACAATTTATTAGAATTTACGGTATTTATAGCACACACAAACATGCTCCGAACTGTCGTAATATTTCGAATGATCTTGGAAAATGAAATAATTAGCGTATTTAGGGACACAAGAGACTTTACTTTCCCCCATTTATTGGCTTTCTTTTTCTTAGGCGCTCAGTGGAACAATATCAATGTCATACATTTATATTTAACGTTACGTCGTTCGACGACCGAATCATTAAAATATTACCGCGGTAAAAATGTAATTTTACGAGTTCATTCGGTTTGTGTTATTTGTTGACATCGGTTTTAACACAAATCTTCACGTTTGTTTTGTTAAGGTACGGAATCTGTATTACAGTTGAAATTGGCACAATTTTATTCAATTGTATTTCGTCGTCGTTATGCTCACTCATGTGATCCTCTACGTTTCTGTACTTTAAAATTGCTTAACAAAGTTAAAAACTATTTCCCGCGGCAGAAATAAACATAGCTGCACTCGTTAATTAGAATAAAATTGTAATCCACAGGACAAGTTGTATTTTTTATTCCTAACAAATGTTGTGATATGATAGTACCAAAATACTTATGCGACACATCCTCGTCTTCAAACGGAAAACTTGTCCGTCCGTTCAGGTTTCGAGTCGAATACAAAAGAACTTTTAGAAACGTAGGCGAACGTTAAAATTATTTAGACATTTCTATGTCAATTTTACCAACGGTTTTTTCCGGCAGACGCGCGTCGCCTCACGTCCATGGAACCGGCCGCGTCTTTAAGCGCGTCCTTTTTATTTTGTAAAACTTAAGTTCGAAAAAGTAGCGAGTCACGGATACTAGGTTACTATGGATTCTCCGGCTTAAGTGGTACACTTAGCCCGAGATTGTATCGTTATTTCGAATTTGAAATCTCACGACAGTTTATTTTGTAGTAGAGAAACGACTCGGAGTAATGATAGTAGTTTATTTATAAACGTATTAAATATCGTTAAAATACTAAACGTGTTCAAGCGTTTAAAAAGCGTAAAAATTGTTCGTATCGAAAACAAACGCGTCGATAATTTTATCGGTTTATTTTTGTTTTTATCGAAAATTTCAGGTTGTTTTTTTTCATGTTCCAAGGAACTACCGGTACAATCGGAAAACGTGTAAAATAAATAGTTAAAACTTGTTACCGGTACGTAACGCGTGACAAAATTATCCGAACACGTCGTTGTAAAATCAATACATCGTTGGCTTCACTAGATGTATAATGTACGGATAGGATAAGACGAATACGGAAACTGGGTTTGGGGTACGGACGCGTCACATGCGATTTGCCCGCTTGGATGTGCTAGCTAATTTGTTTCGAATTTGAAAGCGGACGGTAAATTATATATAAATAAATAAATAAATAAATAAATAAATATATATA
>JAIPRN010001099.1:0-54276 GCA_025469175.1 Geopemphigus sp. TES_GeoC_2020
TCTTTCTGGCAGCTTCTGAATTCCTCGTCGGAAAAATTGTTCGTCTTTTGACGCAATCCACGAATCGATCCAATTTTTGGCTTCTTCGAAAGAACGAAAGCGGTGTCCGGCCAGATCATGCGTCATCGATCGGAATAAGTAGAAATCAGAAGGGGTGATGTCAGGAGAGTACGGCGGGTGGGGTAAGATATTTGAAGGTACGTCATTTACGTTACGTATCAAAAATAATATCTTCCACACAATGTCCTGCTTATCAAATACAATTATCAAGTCTGTGCATAAAGCTAGCTCACATGCGTTCTATTGTTCTTCGTCGATGTACAGCACTTCTCTCTGAATAGCTGTCTTAAATTATTTTATCAAAGAAGTTTTTTAAGCATACACTCTCTTTTTTAGTTATTTGCATAAAAAAAATCACGCATACTCAGAAATAGAGATCATGGATGCCCGGGGATATCTCTAAACCTAGAAATTGAAGTTACCGGGAAAGTAATCCCGATATAGATTATATATATAATATTATAATCATTAACCTTCTGGGAGTGTGGGTTGTTGCCCCTTCTTGCTGAAACCATACTCCTTGATACAATTCCAACATCTGAAGTTCTGGTATAAAAAAGTGTTTATCATGTTCAAATGTTGACCAACTTCAGATGTAAGAATTGGATCAAGACGTATGGTTTTAGCAAGATGAGACGACAACCCACACTACCAAAAAGTCAACGACTCCCATACAGGATTTCTTTCCCTATCACTTTATTTCCAGATTTGGAGATATCCCCCTACCCTCCACAATCTCCAGATCTGAGTACGTGTGTTTTTTTCCGTGAGACTAGCTAAAAGAGAGAATGTATGCTAAATAAACCTCGTTCATAAAAATAACTGTAACAGCTATTCAAAGATAAGTGCTATACATCGACGAAGAAACAATAGAACGCGTGTGAACTAGCTTTATGCACAGACTTGATAATTGTATTTGACAAGCAGGACATCGTTTGGATATTATTTTTGATACGTAACATAAATGACGTACCTTCAAACACATGTACAAATTTTCAAATACATATTCGATAAAAAAATTAAGTTGTACTGTTCTTATTAAAATGGGTATAGTTCCGGTGGGCATTGTGTATAATATACTTTTCGAAGTTTCACGAATAATTCACATGAAAATATATTTTATCCATGTGAAACTGCTATTTTTTAAAATATGTAAATTGTCTTCAAAATTAAAATTACTATATTTTCACGAATTTAGTAAGTTGTACTATTCATTTAAAAATAGGTATAGTCCCGATAGTCATTCTGTATATAATTTGTGAAGCCAATAACTTTTTTTTATATGTTATATATAATGATGTAAATTTAAATATGATTTAAATTATTTATATTATAAATATATTATTAATTTAGTTCCAGTAAACGTTACAAAATAAACTATTTAGATGGATATATAATCGATTAAAATTAATTAATTTAGTTATGTTTTTTGGGAGTAAAATTATTATTATTATAATTTAACGAATATTGAACTATATCTAGTAACGTTTTTTATTCAAATGTGTCATTCGACGCGTAAATATAAAATTGTTTTCTTAATATATACCATATAAAATAAAGCATAATTAAATTTAATTATACAGCGGTTAAATATAACAGAATTAAACGTATCTTAAATATATATATTTAAAAATATTATAACAAACATGTACCGTACAAATATTAATATTTTATTAATTCGATAAATTGTTTTCGAGTTACAATCTGCCACTGCTTAGTCGTAATATTTTATCTAATTTATGGTTCTCCACTTCGGGACATATGTAAATTATACCGGTTGTGACCTTTTTGCATGCAAATTTCATTGAGCCCATTTCTTTACCTGAAAAAATAAATGAAACTCCGCTGATACGATTTTTATTAAAATGAGCTATTTATTTTTATCCAAAAGTCACACTTTTACAATATTGTTTGATGATGAGAAGGTGTGTTTGTTGTTAAATCGTAATTGATTTATTATTTTCATAATTACGTTTGATCGGTGATTATATAAAACTTCTAATAATTTTAACGTAGTTTAATACATTTAATAAGAATGAACTAGTTTAGGTTTATCGAAATGTACATATTCGATTATTTTTAGCTAATAATATTTTAAGCCAATGAGCACGTGATTTGCCATCACCTTTGCTTTGCCAGTATTTAGTTTAATGCGTTTCCAAAATTTAAATTTATTTGAATAAATTACGACATTTTCTTACTCTCCGCCTAAAATTACCCATTGTAAAACTAAGAAAATATTTTACTATCATACTTGTGAATAATTTATATTCAATTTTGTTTAATTACGTATATCGGTGCCATTCGGGTAATATTGAAAATCTTAGATCATGACCGTTGACATGTCTACCATAAAATCTATGAAATCGTATGAAAATAAACGTAAATTTGCGACCGATATTAGTTAAATTATTTTATATTTTTCGTGAACTCTTTTAGTTTTTACAAAATATAACAAATCGTAAAATATAAAGCGTTTATTATTCAATAAAAAATGTATTACATCTTACACGAATAATTTAGTTTTTTGTAGTTGTTTAAGGAGTGTTATACACTAGAATATAATAATAATTTTACCGTTTAATACGCATTATGGTGTTTTGAAAACGATATAGAATAGTAAGTGTCATAATTCATACATCTTGAACGTAGTTCACGAATAGCGCGATAAACAATTTAATTTGAGGATTCACCGACTCAACGAAAATTAATTGAATTCGAAACGAGTATCGCATTCACGAAGCGTGCGGCCAAATGAATTATTGTGTTCTTGTAAACGGTCTTATGAATCTTATGTAGATTGAAAAATTATAATATTAATTGTACCGTGGGCTATTAGAATATATTAAGTGTAATTATTGAGGTAAATAGATTTATAAAAGCGTTTAAACTTGTATTAATTTAAATCTCGTTAACATACAAGCGACATAGTAACTAGATATTAATGACGAATTTACTTATGGTTTTATGTGATATATCGTTTAATTATTTGTATTGATTTTATATTTTTTATATTCAATGAAAAACTAGAACTATTTTTAATATTCTTTTTACGTATTTGTATTCTTTTATTTCGTAGTTATCATAAAAATTTAGTACACTAATTTAGACATAGTTAAGTGAAATATAAAGATATTCTAACGTACTTAATTTCAAAAACTTTAACGTTCTTAATAGGGCAAAATAAACAACATATTATTTAATTACTTTAAAAAGTATACATTCCTTATATTAATTAATGAACAGTATATTTAACGCGATATATATTAATAATGTTTTTCAAACGATTCCCGGTCTAATAATAATCATTAATTATACAATATACATTTTTCTACAAAGTGGCGCTTATTAATAGACATAAATATCGTGATAAATAACCGTTTTATTATTTTCGGTTAATATTTCGTGTAATTTGTACATTTTTTCATCTATATAAAATGTATAGTAAAAATTAGTCTTTGGTAACCATATTTAATACATTTAATGTTTTGTTTAATAGAATATAAATGAAACCTTGGTTAGGTTACAACAAATCCCAGATACAAATAAATAGTATTAATTTGCTAATTTGTTATCTATAAAGATGATTTTGAAACAAAAGTTGAAATAATCTATAAAATGTAGAAAAAATTCGTATCGATATTTTGAACATAGTACTCAATAAAATAGATAAGCTCACTAACAAAATTACAAAAAGATAAATTTGAAAAAGTGTTATTTACAACCATATTTGCCTTCTAGACTGACGATGTAACATATCTGTATTTTGAGAATTTAACTAGGTTTTAAAATTAATAATTTGTCTTCTGCCTATATTTGAATGATGCTTGGAAATTGTTCATATTACATAAAATTAATGGAAAACTCGAGAGTATAATTATATTCTGAACAAAATGTACGGTGCTTTTACGTACAACTTGTCTTACACGATTTTATATTTTCCCTCTTCGTCGTACCGCTTTCTCATACGCTTTAATTAAAATTAGTAATCGTTTTGTTAATAATGGAACGAATTATTTAGCACATGACAAAATTTAATTTTAACTTGGATCTATATAGTAATATATATATATATACAATATCTTACATGATTCGTATAGTATATATACATATATATTTGTATATAATTAAAACTTAATAATTATTTAACTGCTTTATAGCAGATATCTTTCTAGTTTAAGAGAAAGTATAATACGAATATTATCTTGCAATATCATATTACAGTGTTTAATTTGTCCAATATTATAAAGAGCACGCTGAATCGAAAATATATACAATAAATAAATAAATATATATATATATATTGTTTTACTTTATAAAGAACGCTAAAAAATGTCGAAATTAATTATATGTTAAAAAATCTCTCGACTTGACGTGTAAAATATAATGAACTCTATTTTAACGATTACAACGAAATAAAAATATATAAATATGTAAAAAATGTTGAAAAATTTCTCTAGGTTTTTTAATAACTATGAAAATATACGCCTATATCCACACACATAATTAAACAATATACGGCATATAACCATGGGAAACTCGTCATTACTATCTAATAGTGTAATATTATATTTACGAGATTTTAATTTATTCGTGTTTAAATGATTTATTATAACTATTAACCTCCATTACTACACTTTAACCCACCTAATACCCCATATTATAAATAATATAATTTTTCAACCCATCCATTGTGTCTAAATCCATAAAACTGTTTACAATAAACCAATTGACCACATGCTCCGTGAATTTAATACCCTTGTCGAATTCGATTAATTGACATTGACTTGATGTATCCTATAATTCAAGTACTTACTGCATTATTTGCAAATTACATCCGAGATGTATGTATTTCATTTATTTCGGAATCGTTAAATTATAAAATTTAATTTGACGAAATTAAGAATCGCCAAAAGAACCCCTCGATTTTTACTTCGTAAATAGTCATCGTTCAAAAAATGAAATTTCAATCGTGAAAATAAGACTAATTAAAGTTAAAGTTTATATATATATATATCTTAACGCGAGAAGTTTTTCTATAAAAATATATACATCAATAGATAATCTCAAAAGTATTTAGGTGCCGACTCGAAATTTGAAAAATTGTGAAGACATCTTTAGCGTAACATCCAACTCGTCCAAAGATTTCACTTTACAAAAAAACCAAACAAGTTTTTTTATTATTTGACATTTACAAAATTTTAAGAAAACGTGATCATTTCATCAATCAAATTATAGTAACATTTTTTAAACTTTCCCGTACATTATTCAATAACACCATAAAGGTAAATTATTAAATTATTTTGCTCCATATATTATCGATTATTATTAAAGATTCAGTTAGTGAACAACGATCGTCAATTATATTTATTCCATAAATATACCATAATTGCGTTCGATGGAAACGTTAATTTTTGAATATACGGTATATGTATTTATAGATAATAATCATATGGGTTATTTAATTTTTCGACATCGCAAAAATGAAATTGATATATACAAACATATTATTAATGGCGCTTTCTTCGAGTGTATTCGTTAAATCAATCGTATGGAACTCTATTGAAATTTCAACCAAATTTCTTCTTCTAAATTCTAACTAAATTTATTGTTGATAACTACGAGACCGTATGAAAGCATTCCAAACAGTAGGCCAACGGCACGTGAAATACGAACATTTCTCGTTGATATAAATCCTTCTGTTCTACTACAAGAGAACTACGGAACGATCAAACCGATAAGCCCGTGATTTATTAAGCGAGATTCGATTCAGCGTATTATTAATATGTTGGCATACTCGGTTTCCGATAATACACGTAAATACTTACCAACAAACGCTCGTTCAAATTACACGATTCAATTATATGATTTAAACCATCAAACGACATTTACGCATTCTACCTTGTAAGCAATACGAACGTTTAACGTGTTGCACGTAATTTAATTAATGAAAACAAAACGAAGTAAACTTAAATGAGAAAAATTAGAAAGAAGAAACAACCGATCCCGATTGATATTTAAATAATTACCCAATCCTACGCTATATTAGAACTGTCATGATATCGTCGTCATACATGTTATATATTTCGTTTATACGTTTTAAATTTTGAACTTAACATAATATAATTGTAGTTGTCTTTGTCAACATCGTATAATTTAATTACTTTCATTCGAAACGTACAACTTTTCGGTTATTATTAACAAAAACATACATATATTATTTATTTCAGGTGGAACCACTTCCATTGAACGCAGTTGGTTAAAAACTTTCGAAAACGTTGAACTCCGACCAAACCATTTTGCAATTCATTTAATATAATTTTTTACAAAACTTATACCCGAGTTCAAATAACTTACTACACTACGTACGATTGTAAGAAACAAAAAACTGTGGCGTGTCGGAAAAGCAATTTTTCACCAATAATTGAATAGTATTTGGTTTTAAATAATACTACATATTTTGTAACCGTTTGATTACATCGTGTTTCTTTTTTAAAGTCCGATTATTTTATTTTGTCGTTTTTATACGAAGTTAGGGTAAAAATGCCGTTTACAACAAACTTTAAATAAACTCGACAATTTCCGCCCATTTCTACCATTATGGTTTTTTATTTTAAATATTACTAAACCAATTAACAATACGCGTTGCATTTATGCGAAATATTTTTTTTCGAGTTAAATTGTTAAAGTAATTATCCCGGAAACGTTAACGCGATAAATTTTAATTCCGAATTCGTAATAAATCATCTTGGTCACTGATTTATACGTATTTTTTAAAAGGTAAATTTTGTACCTACAATTTCTCCGTAAAAACGAATTATATGTTAGAATGAGCCGTTTACGTTTTATAACATAATCGATTTAATATCGTAAAACACTCATACGTTAGAATATTTACGAGGTACACAATATTTACCTTTTGTAAATAGTTTCTTTTAACAAAAGTGTTTTTTATTCTGGATTTATAGCATATATGTTTCATGTATTAAATAGAACATATGGCTGAATATATATATATATAACATTTATATTTCAATACCTAGTATTACCAAAAGGATATATAACCTAAATTATATTAACAAGCTCGGTGTAGGGATTTCTCTTTAAAAAATGTTTAGATAAAATAATGTGTACCAGTAAACATAATTTATAAACACGACGAAGAAATAATTATTTCAATTTTTAATTAGTTAATGTATTTTTACCAACATTTATCACGGGCAAATAATAACAATACGGCGATCGTATTTTTATATTTTTAACGAAAATAAATGAATTTAGTAAGAATGGTTTTAGGTATTTAAAACATGTTTAAGTGTAATAAAGAATAAAACGTTATCTAATAGTTTTTCTTTCAAACATTATGATATTAATCTATTTTTAAATGTATTCTGTATAACGATTACCCTATTACATTTAATAGAATCTGGTATATGTTTATGCGTTGAATGCCCACAATCCTGTCATAAAAATACACAAACTATTATAACGATCGGTTGTTACATATGAATAATATATATTTAAAATGTATTCTAGGTAAATATTTATAAAACTTGTAGTTTGAATGGCCACAAAAAGTCCAATTATTTATCGCATCGCCAATAATCAGTGACGACTAACAGAGGGGAGAGAATAACCACCCCACCCACCCGAAAATTTAAAAAAAAATTAATTTCTTACGAGATGAATATTTTTTGTCAATAATAACGAAAAACTAAAATATTTTTAAACTTCAATACGCAATATAATATATCGTGTTAATTAAAAATGAATATTCTATTAAAGTTTATAATACAAGTACGTCTTATTTCGTTAGGGTTGTCCGATTTATTTATTTAAAAATTAAAACCTCCCACCCTCCCTCAAATACCGATCTAAGTACGCCACTGATAGTTACCATTTTGATAATTACTATAAAACTTTAAACGAATCGTATTGTCAAAACAATACTCAAAACCACGATATTTAAAATCATAGTTAATTTTTCAAATTAATCTTAATAAATTACCCGTTTTACTATATTCCTCGTAACATTAATAATAACCTACGGTAGTTATAATGAATATATCTGTATATTATGTTGTATTATTTCACAACTGTTATTGTTCGAACTTCCAAGCTATTGTTTCCGAAAAAGTTACGAATATGAAATAATGCATATATTATAACTTGTAAGGAAATCATTTCTAATTTAATTTGAACGTATTCTCTAGTCAGTTTTTAGAATTATTTTGTTTTTTTAAATAATTAATATATTCAGGAATTTTGAAACTTAACTCCGTGACATTTGTAACTGCTTAAAATTGAATATTTTCCTAACGAGGATATTCCATATTCCCGAAAATGTTAGAATGGTTTTTCTAGAAACGTTATCCTTAAAAGGATTACGTTAACAAATTACAGCTTGGGGATTGTCAAAATACGTACGGCCAAAAACCCTTTATGACTTAACGAGGCATTCTGGGGGTTACATAAATTTTTTATTCTACCAATTTTCATTACCGAAATGCCGTCAACCGTTTTAAGAGAACTTTATCTATAGCCACCAACACAAATTTTGTAACAGAAATATGTATGTACAACGTTATTACTTATAACAAACCTATACAATATTAAAATCAATAATGAACTATTTGGACATTACGTAAAAACGTGGCTAAAAATTTAAATATCGCGTAATATTTATTACCAGGGGCGTACGTATTTAATCGTAAATTTTTGGTGGTTTTAACAATGTAATTCGAAACGAAACTGATAGATATACATTATGACGTTATTGAAGTAAGCATCATCATTCGCCTAACGGCTGTATATTTTCACAATTATGATACGTGTTGCCAAAGTCGCTTGCATCGTAAACACTGTTGCTAACCGTAATATCGGCCATACAATACGGCGTGTAAGCAGTAATGTCAGCATAATGTTTCGTTCACCCACTAGCCTTTACATAAAAGCGAAGACACGCTAAGCCAGCGGATTCTACCCCGGCGTTGGATATACGAGGACCTCGTGACACAGCGAACTAAGGAGTTCGCCTATTATAAAGTAAGTGAACCAAGCGTGACGTGCATAAATTGATTGTACCTGAGTATCTGATTTCCGTATTAGTTCAAACGAAACGCATTACAGGTAATAACTATTAAATAAAAGGCGTGTTTTACGTTTAACGTTTTCCCGAACACAAACGCCACGTTACGGGCGTTGCTTCGACACAATTTACAGGAATACTCGTCTTCAATTTTTGAATATATCCCGATAAGTACTAGTGTACTTCATTGGTGGTTTTACTATTTTAGTCTCTCTGGCATATAATAGCCGTAGTAAAAAATTATGTAGCCTATTGTAATTGCGAATACCTTCTTTAAAGTAGACTTACAAACTTAGAATACTTAAAAACTACTTCGAAATTTCCTTTATAACTCGAACTTAAATTTTTTTTTACTACGGTCCACTGACGTTATTAACATTAACTAACTCTATAAATTAAATACATTACACTGTAAAAATATGGTTGGGATAAAATAGTAAGGAAAAAGTAGTTCAGTATATATTCTGTAAATAGAAGCATATGTACAAATAGAGTACAAGAGGGTTTCTTAACCTCTTGTACTCTACTTGTACATAACCTCTCTAATCATAATACTATTTTATACGAATATAAGTAATGAACATAACGAATTCGAATACTACATTTTAGAAATAGGTTCTTTTGTTTTAATGATTAGAAGAAAGTAGAAGCAATATATGTATGAAAACATTTTTCAACTTCCCCACAAACGTAAATTGTCAAAAATCACCACTTTAGTATTTAGGATAAACTTTAATATCAATAACATGCTCGAAGTCGTCTAATTTAAAAAAAAAATTTTTCTCCACTATTCACATAGATTTATTATTCAACATGTTCTTCATTATATTTTTTTATCAAACTACTTTAAATTAACGATAATTTTATCTGTTTAATATCATATTCTACAAATATACGAAATTACTTATATATTTGACAATTCCGAAAATTAAAATTTAGCTAAAAATAATAGTATTGAACTTAATTAACATTTTGTAATTGATAATATAAAAAAAACATCAAAAATGAAATAAAACTTTCTAGAACCTTTGAATGTTATTAATTATGAGTGTAAATATTAATATCAACTAAAAAATATAAATTATGTAATATTATAAATATTCAGATTATTTGACGAAGTCCATAACATAACTAATATAACTTCATTTATAAATAATATTAAAGCAATTATTTTTTAATTTAACCCCTTTTATTTTTTAAAAATTAACATTATGAGTTTATATTTGAAAATGTACCATTTTATGTAACTTTATTCAAATTTACTTCACTATTTAAATTTAACTCGTTAATGTCCAATTTTAATTCTTTTAAATTATATTTCTCTTAGATTCTGGCGTAATTATCGAAAACACTTTCGTTTATATTTACTACATAATTTTCCAATTGTTCATCGATATCATTAAGTGATAGTAACTAAATTATAGTTTCTGCAATTATCTTAAAATATGACATTTCATACTATACGTATAGGGACGTATTTCAGTAGAAGAGTAGCACTTTGTAGAACTATTTTTAAAAATAGCCATATACACTGTCAACGAAACTTGTAAACTTATTGTTGGGTACGAAGATATGAGATCAGAAGGAGCTAATTCGAATTATGTCGGAAACTTTCGTATATTCTATGGCACGTCATACTATAACTGCTTATTCCGTACCCGTTTTTACCAAACGACCTCATTTTATTATTAGGTTTCTATTTTGTTTTCTGCTTTTCTTTCTTATTTTTTAACGATCGTTGTATTGGCGAGTGTCGTTTAATTTTGTTCTTTTCGTATGCTTTAACAAATATTGTAACATAACGTATTTTTTCTGTTTTTCTCTAACGAGTGGTCGCTATAATTGTGTGTCGACGTGTTGTATGGTCGCTATTATCACCGTATGATCGGATCGTTTATTTTTAATTATTTTCACCCTTAATTCGTATCGGATAGTCGGGTAAATTATTGTACGCTGTTTACTCCTTCCTTTCCAACCGTTTCGAATAATCGTCAATGTTTATTATATTAAAATGTCGAATGCGAAATACAGTCCACGTAATTGTTAAAAACAATAGTGTACTCGAATTTACTTACAATCGGTTTGGAGACACGTAACGGTCATCTCCTGCTAATACTATTAGAAAGGGAGTCTATTCGTACACTTATGTTTCTAAAATTACAATTTATATGCTCTTGACGAATCTAGATTAACGCAAGTTCAAAAGATACGCGTACACTCGGATCCTAATTCTAAATGAACCTACAAGACCCACGACATAATGTCTCATGTTTAATTCAAACTATTGATATTTTTTAACTTATTTTCTTATATTTTTTTTACCGAATAAGGAATTTCGTTGTTTGAAAAGTTGTAGATACCTTTTTTCCAAACATTATCTGAAAACACTTTTCTGGATGCAAATATATTCAATATAATCCTTTTCGTATTATTCACTGGTTTATTGAAACGTGATGACAGTTTCTTTTATATACGATACAATATTTATATTCGTAAAATGCACATTTGAAAGATAAATAACAAAGCTTTTCACAATCGTCGAAATGGTGTTTATCATCACATTAAACAAAATGTGAAATTTGACAACAATAATATTAATTTCAACGCGTTCAAAAAACGCTATTCTTTTTAAAATATAACTTTAATCTATATGAAAAAAGACGAAATTCCCAAAAATATAATCAAAAATTTCCAACTAATTATTTATACAATTATTACTTAAGCACGAATTTCGTATTGTTTTATATATATATATATAAACATAATAAACCTAACGTAATAATATTATTCAAATAAATAAAAAAATATATTTCAACTATAATACATTTATGTATTATTGTAACTAACGTTATATAAATATAAATTAAATTATGTAAGTTAGGTCTTTTATTCCTTTTCAATACTATTCAATCAATATGGATACCTACGTATAATTATTTACTTTCCTTTTTTTAAAAGACATTTATACAATCCATGGAATACTAAAACCGAGCCGGTATTACTGTTTTATTTTTTCGTTGGTCATTATTAATGTTTAAAGTTTAAAAGAACGAAACTATAACAAAAAAACAATTGTAATAATAAAACCTCTGAAATGAAAAAGATGTAACAAACTAAAATATTGAGTTTACTTAGCGGAAACTTTTATTTACAAATTGCAGTTTATACCGTTAATAAAACGTATAATATACAGAAGGGTTTGGCGATTTGAGATTTTTCATATGTTGAGTTTTCACTGTGCTTGATACTTTAAAAAGTTTAGATATGACGGGTTACCAATGAAGCGTACCAATTTATTATTATTCGGTGAATCCCACGCTTATACTAAATATTCATACAATACCAAACTCTGTTGGTATTGATATTTACAATATCAAACACATAATGTCGTCAATTCGTATTCGTAACTATATATATTTTTAACCATATAATTATTGAAAAACACAATATGTTTGGAAAATCCGTTTTTAAATTGGTCATATTTCTTATCAACACCGACCCATTCTCCGTACGTGTTTCTCCTGATATATGTTTTCAACTTTTATCGTGTAATAAAGACAATCGTACTATATACCGTGACCAATAAATAATAACTACATAACAAATGCGTGCGCGATAATATTTTTTGAATAAAAATAATAAAATGTAAAATATTCAAATGACAACAGCCATTTGGAATTCGACTATTGTTTAACGTGTTAATTATATAAAAACAGTGTACGTGTAGATGATTCAACTTTTTACTGACTACCAATTTTTCCCATGCGTCTTTTTATCGTTTTCAACTAATAGTTATGCATGTTGGTTTTGTGTTAGTTTTTGAAAAATAGGACCGTGTAAATCGTTTGACAACTATTATACCTAGTTCTCATATAAATAATTAACGTTTATATAATCATTTTACGAGTTCATTTAAATAGATCAATGAAGACGCGTGTGAAATTAAATTTGAATAAAATATAACGTCGTTATTTTTAATTTTTAATTATTTGCATCTATTATAGAGTAAAAATAAATAATCGAATATAATATTTCTTAAAATATAATACATATTTGAAATGTTGACGAATTAGTCAACTAAATATCAAAAACAAAATACGAACAGCCTATACACATGTCTCACATTTTTATAAGATGTCTTCCTTCAAATCGTCGTCACGAAAAATATTTCGAAACATGAAAAAAAACGCTACTCACTATTAATCTATTAAATGCGATAGAATGTTCCATATATTTTGGTAGATACCTACAATAAATTTATTTGAGCAGTGACGTTTTCGAGATAGGTGAGAATTTTATTTGATGTAAGCCAGAACAAAATAACATTATGTTTCACTAAACTATAGAACGTTTTAATAACGTCATTGTCGCGTTTTTTTCAAAACAATAGAATCGCAAAATGAATTAACCAGCTAATGACTTAACATCCAAATTATTTCACACTGAAATCGCTTTAATTATCAGTGTAAATAATAACCACACGCTAATTAGATCTTATTCCATAAAAGTATTAATTATTTTATTTTTCACGCCAGGAAAAGGAATAAGATAAAATCGATTTAAAGTAATATATATGATCGTAATATTTTTAATATTCAACCATCATTAGGTATTTATTTTATTTAAACTTACGTCCAATATTTTTAATTTAATGTAATAATTAACTATAAACATTATCCATATCATATTGGAATCGCTTGACAAAATACTGGAACGTTCGCCACTTTTTCCGTTTTAATTCGATCAATAACGGAATAAAATGAATACAAATTTTAGAAAATCTTATTTATCTTTTCAAAAACGTAAAAGATGTTTCAATGGTTTACAAAATGAATTAAGTAGTAATAATCCTTAGCATTATTTAGATTACTTATTTATATCGATATATATAAATGAATAACCCATCGGCATAATTTTGACCTTTAGTAATGGTTGCTTAATCCGCACATTAATAAATCTAAATCTAACGTTCATTTTTTTTTATTTTTTAAATATATATATATATATTCACATTAAATACAAAAATTATACTATATTGATCTTTAAATTATTGTTCAATTTTGATTTAATAGTATACTAAAATCGCGTACACTATATAATTAGATCTCTAGAAATAGAAGACGTGATATTTTAATTGAATTATTAATGGATATCGGTTATCGAATGACGTAATATTACTTAGCTTAAAGTGCATCCTAAACATACGTTTAATACAGAATTTAACGAATAATAACAATAATAAACGTAATTATAAGAAAACTGTAAATTTATATTTTCACTTATGTGACGAAAAGGGATTAATTCAGCCGATTTATGACATGATTAATCGTCAATCTATATTATAATTCGACATTTATGGCAAATTTAACGTAGTCAAGCATGACTCGTAAAAAAATAAATGTAAATTCAAACTTCCTATAATTTAAGTATATTTGGTATTTACTTATACGTTATTATATATAGCTATGTACGTAATATGTAAATATCCTATGCGAACAATTAATTTTGACGAAAATTACTTGTTGTTATAAGATCGTCACGCCTAACGTGTAGTTGATGAAATATTATGACCCTAGAAAGTTATTATAGAATCAATCGTTGTAATTACTTTAAGTTGCTAACTAGTTAAGCGTGAAATAATAATAAATCACTTTTAATTATAATACGATTATAAATAATATTTTAATTAACTTGCGAAAGATATCTATCGTTACATAACTTAAAAACCAGGAAACATATTTGACATTTTTTAGTGTGTATTAAATTACGAAGTATATTTTCAATTGAAACTTCCTTAAAACAATTTTTAAATTAAATTTTATATTTTAATCTAGGCTCAGGTAAATTATTTCCAACTTTAGGACACTATTCTAAACGATTACAATATATAATCATTATACTCCCACCAACAAAATATACATAAAATAGGAACCCAAAATGTGAGTGGATGCTAAAAATAAAAATTGTATTTGAAACTCTAAATGAAAAACTTTAAGCGAATAGAATACCGCGAAACATCATATTGTAAATATATACGGAAATCATGTCTATTACAATTGAATAATGACGATAATTATTTTTTTTGAATACTTTATACAGAGACATTGTAACCGTTATTTTCTATTTTCAAGTAAACCTTTTCCAAAATAATTAATTTATTCGATTTATTTTCATATCGAATATATAAGGTACACTACATTTATATAATACGAGAATATTTTTCAACCAGTCTTACGTTTATTAAGCATTGTTTCAAACTTTTCTAGATTGCTCAATCGTTTAAATCAAAATTATACATAACCACGTTAAACTATTCTCGATCAAGAATTTAGTATTATGTATTACGTTTTCCGTAAGCAATAGTTTATAATAATGCCACAACGCTTCTACATATTAAAACTATAGAGATGACCAAGCAGAAATGGTAAAATTATAACGAATAAGTATTTAAAAACGTAAATATCACATTAGCGAACAATAATTGAGATTTTATGTTTGATGTGCGTAAGGTGTTCGAGAGAGAGATAGAAAAATTTCTACTACGTATTTATATCTATTAAAATAAAAAACGTGCAAGTATAGTACAACAGTGTACACGTGTGTATATCGATCAATTGAAAAGCCGAATTTCGCGAAAGGAATATTTTAACCCGGTTTAAGGCTTTGAAAGTTGATAAATACACTATTTTTCTCACCAGCCAATATATCGTAAAGTTCAACAATAAATAATTGAATAATTCGAATCTGCTACAAACAATTTAATGTAGTGTACATACGCGTAAATTTATTTTATATAATTTGCTTTATTATTTTATTATCCACCACTTCTATAAATATTTAATATATGTACACACTAGGTATTTTATATATTGTTTTTAATTTTTGGAAGTTGCGTTGTCAATTATTTATTTATTTATTTATATATCACATAAGCTATTAAAACGTTTTTCAAAATGAATATTACACATCCAGCAAAAAACTAAACAAAAAAATTAGAACTTCGTATCGAGATTTAGTTTTATGGAAATTGTTTTTATCTAAATAACTCGAAAAAACGTATTTAACGTATAACGTTTTTTAAAACTAAAATTGAAAAATAATACTATTTTAACGTCGATTCAGCTCATTATCCAATAAGTTAAACTAAAAGCCCTTAAACATTGTACGATTTTAGTCATATTTTTTACGACTTGGTTATTTGCAAATAATAGAAATTTGATAATTTTATTATAACTGTGGTACAATGCTCCATCGATTTCTAACGTTAAAAAGAACTTTTAAAGTACATATATTCACTGCCCATAATTTATTTCAAAACAACAACAAATATACTCATAGTTATAAAATCAATAATGTCTCAACTCTGTGTGGAATATAAACTACTAAAAAGTATAAAATAATATTATTTTTATTTTTATTATTGCTTATTTCTATGATTGGTTTTTGTGAGCTACGAAATAATTTTATACTGAATTTCGAAAAAAAAGCCAACTAAATAAAATTAGTTACACCATAGTGCCACGTATAATTAAATCAAAAATTACAATTTATATATTTTATTTTTATTATTATTATTATTATTATTATTATTATTTATATTACATGTGTTATAAAATAACCTACTTTTTATATTAAGTAATTTCTTTATACAAAACAAAAACAATCCAAACAAATATATATTTTAATTCCTAATTTGTAAAAATTGTAACAAAATATATTTAATTTGTACTTACATAAAAATCGATATTTAATATTATATGAACATAAGTATCCACTATATACCTACGTGTATTATCTCCCACTTTTATTTTGTAAATATCGTGATCTTATGCAACTGGATACTATACAGTAAGTACATTGTACGTATATCAAAATACGAATAATAAGTACTACAATATATGTATATATAAATATCATGGAAAACTTCCAGATGTTTTAAGAAAAAAAGTATTCCAAGAACCTCTGTTTATTTTTACAACATTAATGTTACGACCTTTACAAATAACATCCGAACAAAGTAAAATAACTAGGATTATCGAACAAATAAATCATGAATAATTTGACCAGACAATATTAAATATTAAAACAACCGTCAAATTTTATGACAGCGCCGCTTAAAAATGTCGATATTTTACAAAACACTACGATAATAATTTGTAATTAAAATATATACTAATAATAAAAACATTAAGTGGGAAGAATGAAAGCTTTTAAAAATGTTATCGTAAATAAACAAATATATAATTCGAATTTTTTTTATTTATTTGGCGTAATACACTCATTAGCGATATATGATATCGCTTAATACATTTTGTATTTTCCGTTAACAATTTTTCATCATACAAGAAGACAAAAAAAATCTTGCTCCTCCACGGATTTGTGGATTTTACATAATAACTGAATGTTTTGAAATATATTTGGCATATTTTTGCTACTAATGAACAGCTCTATGCTCTCGATTACTCGAATACACTATGGTTTAATAATAACTATATAGACAAATATAATTGAAAATACATAATATTATGTTTATTTCCTATTCTATAAAAATTGTATAATATGTACATGAGTACAGTGTAACATGTTAACTTTTTACGAAAACACGTTTATTAATCAAAAATAATTCGTTTACATTTACAGTTTGCACCCATATTTTAATTTTAACTTATGAGATTCATTTATGCTCATTGCGCGGTAGGGTCCATTCCACATTTTGTCCGTCTTTACAACCCATTGTTATTATTACCCATATGAATGTCGATAATTTAATTTTAAAAGAATGGTTTTTTTCAAAATACGTATTTGATCATTTCCATAAAGATTAACGACAGATATAATTGTTTTGACGATTTCATACAAACCAGTACTAAATGTAATGTTCTCGTAACACTTATGAAACAGATTATAAATTACTATGGTTGTATTAATTGAAATCCAAATTGTACATAAAAATATCAAAATTAGAAATTTAGTACGCTCATAGGTGGTAGATTTTTACTCATTTTATTATTATAGATATCTTTATTTGGTCTGTAACAATTCGTTTATTTAATTCATATCACTACATATCAAAAGTTACAAATGGTACAGATTTTCTAAATGTACATCAAATACTATTACAATTTACATAAATGGAGAAAAATTTATATATTGAAATTTATAACATTTTTCCAAAGTTGTTGGTTAAACTTTTCAGATTACTAATGGAACATTTCTACAGTTTCCATTAAAAAATGAATCGAAAACTAGTAGTTAATAATTACGTTCACTATCGATTATACGGAATTTAAATTTACGAAAGTCTTATTTAATTTAAAACATTCGTTAATTTTTGCATAATGATATTCTCGAAAACAATAGTTTACATTAAATGTTACTTTTGAGATCATGTTTAACTTATTAACTTCACAATAATTCTGATCCAATTAATTTTCATAATATAATATTGTAATCTGAGTAATATAATATAAATAGTTTAAATTTAATGTTATTTTGCATAAATTATACAAATTCTATTATAAAAAAAAGATTAAAAAAAATGGCAACCACAAAAAACACCGAAAAAAAGTATATAATACTACTAAACTTGGTAAAATTACAAAGTTATAGCTCACATATATGTCTGTAATTCACATAACGACAGAAACTTAGCAAAATCTAAATTTTGTTATTTTTTCAACGTTCGTACTTATACCGTCGAAAAATTGAGTACATTTTTTATTCCAGATCATTTAATTTTAGTTGTTCAAAGTCTTCCATTAGTCGTACCATATACTGAAAAACGGCCCTCCTAGAAGACAACATTGTCAGAGTGTAGCCTAACTCGTTTCGATAATTTAATTAGTTATTTATAAAAATGTAAAAGTGATATAAAATATATTCGCTAATATTATAATACGTTCAAAGAGAAATTTTACGTTTTCAAGTCAAAATGATTAATCCCTATAACTAAATATTCTATTCGTGCGATTCCAAATTAAGCCGAAACGGTACTGCTCATCTAATTGTGCAGAATTAGTAAATGATGCATATTTTCTTCTATAGTAAAGTTTCCGAACCGAACTCACTTGCCTACGTGGTCATATTTTGGTAAAATAATGACGCCAATCGTAATGCAATATTCTGAATAGTCGTTTCAAAAATTAAATCAATAATAACGAATCTTTAATATCGATATGTGTAGCGTATTGATCCGGTTCTTGATTAGTTTCTTTACCCGTCTTCATTACAGTACTTGACACCGATTAATGCACATAATCGCACAACTAATATTATAAGAGATAAATGTCGTCGTCAAAATATTATTTACATTATAATTTTACGCGAATAAAACATACAATAATTATAATTGTTTCAGAGCGAAAAAAAATTTAGCAAACATTTTCAAGTAAATATATTTGTTCATTTATAAACATAATAACTCATAACGTGTTAGTATATAAATATATATATATATATATATATATATATATATATAATGTAAACCTCCGTTACATGAAATAAATCTATACACTACGTTTATAATATGTATACCGTTAACAAACTAATCTTTATTAATATCGATTTGCCTGAAGTATAAAGACACAATAAATATTGAATAGATACAAGTCTACTTATAGATTTACCAACATAAATAACATTATTAATTAAATTTGTTTTTATTGAATTAAACTGTGTACCACCTTTATACACTTTATATCCCTTATACACTTAATGATAAATATAAAACAATATTTCAAGAAACACTATTTCGATTTCGTTGCAATTTTGCGAATGGTAAAGTTTTGTTCGTTTTTCTGTATAATTAACTTAAGTAATAAAACGTTTATTGTACTGTTCTCTGTGCCATATTACCAAATGAATATATGTCAACTGCAACAAAAACAGCCACGTGTATCGGAACACTTTATAACGATTCTCCGTTAAACGTCAATTTATACAAATACCGACGCCATTTGCGACATCAATCGAATTGGATCTATAAGTACATTAATCATTTTATTTTTAAAATTGCTCGAAACTGTTCAATTATGTATTAAACATATGGTAATAAATGATAACTACATAACACACATAAAAACGGTGTAATGTAAAATTTTGGTAAAAGTAATTAAATACTTCTAAGAAATACGCAAAATATATTTTCTTTGAAGATTTTCCAAAGTTCCGTTGTTATATTTTACCATTGTTAAAAAAATTGCTAACATATGATTCTTCCAACGTCAAAAATAATCGTAAATATATTCAATAACGTAAAACTTTACCGATATTGATTATTTAGTATTTTTATTAAATCCGTATACAAATTTAAGCATAGTGAATGTTTTTCGGTCAAGTTAAAAAATTTGATAATTTAATATTAACACTTTAAAGCACTTAGTCTAAAACCGTAAAAAACGCTGAAATAACACCAATCAGTAATTATTTAATTTCGAAGTAATTATTTAGAATTTAAAGGTTATTTAAATGAAGCGTCATTTTCAATTTTTTCGTCAAATACTTTTGTACTATTAATATCGAATATAAAAAAAATTATCAAAATTAATACTATCTTATGCAAAAATTATTATATAAAATAAAAAGACGAACAGAAAAAAAATAACAATTAACACTACGCTTGCTTTTATAATGCATCGGGGAAGTTTGAGATATTATTTACAAATACATTGAAAAAAATTTCATGCTTGGTTTGAATCAATAATAGCATACCGGAAATTGAAATTGATTTCAAAAACATTCGCAAAATTCAAAAACAACCAACAGGCTGAAACTTAAATTGATTTATGACGATTATTATTATTCATTATTTATAAATAACTTTACTCAAAAAGTTTAATTTAAAATGTTTGACGTACTATAATTGGTTGTGTTAGAAAAATTGTGGTCACCTTTTCATCAGTAAAATAAAAATAATGAATGATACAACATAAGTGGTATCATAATACAATTGTCAATTACGTAGCTTCGAAAAAGTGTACAATATTATTCATGATAAAATACGTTGAAGAAATTCTACGAAATAATGAAGCGAGACAATTTAAAGGAGGAAAGATGAAATTGTGAGAAGAAGTTATTTTAAATAAAATCGTACGAATAAATTAAATCAAATAATCTAAGCAGCGATAAATAAAACACATATGGTTACGGCTAAAAAGAAAAAAGCAGACGAACTGGAAAAATGGACCATTGGAAGATTGAAGTATTAAAACGACTTATGTGTAATAAATTTTTTTTTTATGTATATGTAGACTTATAGTTATTAAACTTTAGTAACGTTTGATTATTTATATTTAGAATTTGTAGCATTATCTGGTTTCATATATATTGGTCCTTAATGCGTAATAATAAATCATTAATACTTGAAGTTTAATATGATCTTAGAAAAATATAGATACTACATTTTGTCAGCAAATTTAAATTAGAGACAAATTTCAAGTTAACGGTTTTATAAAAAATTCGTAAAATACGAATAAAAATTAATAAAACATCAACTAATTTTTAATAAACTAATTTATTTAGATAAATTTTAATACATTTTAACTAATAAAAAAATTTTAAGAACCTAATTTATTATTTTTATTGTTATTTAATTGAAATTAAAATTGAATTCTTTCTTTGTATATTTTTAATATAACCTCTTATTTTAAAAATCAATTATACCTTGATAGATATTAATCTTAAATTATTTATCCTTTTTGTGTTTGAGTTGAATGAGAGTATAATATAAAGCTGATATTAATTTCTCTATTGATGTGATAGTAATTAAAATAATAAATATTAATTTTGCTGGTTTATATACATACGTCTAAGAAATCACTTTTTAAACACATTTTAGATAAGTAATTTATAATTGCAATAGAACCTATATCGACTGATTCATTTAGAGTTTACAATACATAAAGTTCATTTTAATGTTTATCTTAGTTAAAATAATCACTATTTATTTCTTGTAGATTTTAAAGCGTATTGATAGGAATTTTTTGTTTTCGCGAAATGTTCAATTTTCGCTTGGTTCGATAAATTATCAGTATTTCGTGTACCCATTGCGCTGAAGTTTTATTTGTCTTATAGAAATTTAAGTACACGTAAATATGTATGTATCAATATGTATGTGTGTGTATGTATTAATTTGATATATTTTAACAAAAGATGTTAGAATATTCGACAAACGAAAACGCTAAAAATATTTAGGTACAAAAGTTCGGCTGTAGCTAGTATCTAGGTAGTATCTATCGTAGCTCATATCGTTGAATAATATACTAATACACTGCGTAGAAGGTATGGTTATCATTTAACACGCAAATCGACTATACGTCAGAAGCAAATTCGGATCGACTCTGTTTACCTTTGGACATCGTTCAGCCTAGTTACCCGCTGTTCGTTTTCTGCCAAAAACAATGATGGAGTTTATATTCTACATACAATATTCACGCTGTGCATAACATGCACCCGTACTATCCGGAACTGAAATAAAAGACCTGACCGAAATGTTTTCGATGGTTCCACATGACGCAACGGACGCAACACTTCGTTCTAATGACTAACACTTAAAGGTCTATTGAAGCCCAAACGTTTCGGACTATGTCATCTATAATTAACAATACTGTACAATCGACCGGTGAATGCAGGGCATAATGAGGATTAGCAGTCATCAAAATCCCGTGCAATACGCCTAATTAAATGTTACTACTTTCTACGTGAATGGACGCAATTAATACAAACGGTTTTTTTTATGAAGTTTTTTCTTTTAATTATCGTATAAAAAAACTGTTAACGAAATTCTGTTTTCTCACTAGCATATTTCTATGATAAACTCAATCGTTAATAGTGTCAGAACACAGATAACGACGGAATTATCTGATTGGCCAGTTTCGAAATTGTCAACTTTTATATTTTCGAATCTTTTCGATTGCCCACAAATCTTACTTACAATTATGCTTAATACTTTATTATCAACAATAAATTATAATGCATATTAAAGAAGTATTATAATAATTTAACATATACAAACACATCGTATGGTATGAAACGGTATATTATACGAAAATAATATACATATTATTTTTACCCAGTCGGATTTCGCTAATTTGAATATTTTTGTAATTACATACACGCCATTAAATCCGATTTCTATTTTTATTTTAGATACAAAAATATTATTTACTATTTATTTAGGTACAACAGATCACACGTTATTCTATAGACATTATTAAAAGAGCATTCATCGAATATATAAACGTATTATCTAGTGTTTGAAAAAGTACTATATTTAGAATTATTTTATAGGCCAAAAACAAAAATCTAATTTTAAATTTGTTTAAATTTTAGCTTTTAGGTCCCAAATTAATTCGTTATCCATTGAAAATGCTAAAAACCAAAACATTACGTGAATGGTTGCGAAAATATTTTCTAATTTGTTATGTTACTTCGTTATTCCTAACAAGTTTTGACTATAAATAGAAATTATAATAATAATAAATGTAACAAGTTGTGTGAAATACAATTTTAAGCTAATTAAGTGTAATTTTTTACATTAAGTCTTAAAATTAAATACAATATATTCAAATAACGTTTGTTTTAATATTTATTGAAAAAATAATTTTTTTTACAACGTAAAAATGTCTATTTACAATACACGAAATTTGAGTAGAATTGCTCGTTTATTTACGCAATGTCTATAACATTTTAAACTAAAAGCAATTAAAAATAAGATTTTTTTATACCATTCCATACAATGGTTTTGCACATACTATTGTAATTTAAGTATTTCTAATCATCGTCTCTGTATTCATCTTTGATCCCCAAAACTGATCGACAATTTCATTAAAACAGTTAAATTTAATATTGAAATTTAACAATAGGTATCAAAATTTTAAAAAAATCCATTGGCGAATTCTAAACAGATAGCTTAATTACATATAATTTATATATCAAGAGATTATTAGATTTTATTAATTGCAAGCTTAGAAAATCCCAGTAAGATTTTATTATGAAATTCTATTCTATACTATTTAAATATATTTTATTTTTATAATTATAATTATTATTATTATTATTATTATTATTATTATTATTATTATTATTATTATTATTATTATTATTATTATTATTATTATTATTATACAATTAATGATAAATAATTGAATGTATTAAATTATGTTAACTAAATTAACTGGATTCAATACTAAAAACAATTCGAAGGGTTTTGGTGAAGAGGATTGAATCCATTGTTTTCGATAGTAAAAAAGATTTAACTAAATCTCCAAGTTAAGGGAAATTATTTAAAGAATACCTTAAGGTAAAACATGTATTTAAATATAAGGTATTATAGCTTTTGACAAAAATATAAACAGTTAACTATTCACGTCAAAAGCCCGATTTCGAAAGGTTATAAAAACTAATTTTTATTTTATTTTACATTCTGCTATTTCAAAATTAGAGTTTTATACAAAAATTAGATATAATGAATTCAGCTAACATCTGACATTTATATATCAGGTAAGTAATATTTTGTACAACGTGTATTGAAAAACGTATAGACAAATAACTATTAATGGTTAATATGCACATTGGTGAACGGTACTTCACTAAAATAATATGTTGGACCAATAGTAATCTTAAAGTTGAAGGCTACAGGAAGTTTTTCAAATCCGACTGTTATAATAATGGTAATAAAAAAAATGGTCATGTTTCCCAGTAAGGGTCCATTTTTCCTATTGAAATAAAAATGAAAATAAATATATTTTCTATAGACTATTTTTAACCGAAAGCACGATTTTTGTATTGATATATTCTGACGACGTATTATGTTTTAATAAAACAATAGTATTGCTTAAAAAAATATTTGTGTGTGTGTGTGTGTGTGTGTACGAGTAATAAAGTAAATAAAATCAAATCACTGTTGTCGCTACAACTCCTACCGCTGCGTTTAACCTTTATATTAGTACAGCCTCAACGATCGGCTGTATCAGAATTGCCTATTCAGAGCGCCGTGTGAACTTTGGCCGGCCGATCCACAGTTCGACCTTATTCGACTCGCCTGTGTGCTGATGACAAAATTATCGACAGAACGTACGATGTACGACGACGAAAACGGAAAACAGCTATTGGAATACGACAATAATTTGTAGTGTTTGCATTCACTCATTTCACTAACCAACGTGACCTAATTGTCGCTATGTGAATACAATAGTTTCTAGTTATTCCAAACGTAAAATAAAAGTAAATTAATTTATTTTCGTTAAACGCGCATGCTAACAAGGAACAAAAAAAAGTAAGATTGTAGCTCATTACATACCTGCGTAATACACATGTATATTCGAATTGACTAATTTGAAATAGGTTAACATTTTTTTTTCATTTCGATTTATCATTACTTTTTATGCCGACAACCAGTCGAATACGATTTTATTCGAGCCACTTTTAATCTTCTTATGACTGATACGTTCAAATTTTATTCTAAAATGAAATTGAACACACTGTTTACATGTTTAAAAATTGCTATACTACAAAATCGATGGTTAAGGTGCTAGAATTACACTATAATAGTGTGATTTCGACATTCAAGTATTTCAATATTATCAACTACCGCTATGTAAATTGATAATATATCCATCAAAATTACGACCGAAATTCAATTCTGTAAAATTCCGATGTGTAACGACAATTTAATCTAACTATGTGGTTGTTCCTTCATAAAACTAGTAACTCAAAAATAATGAGAAAAAAAAAGCAAAATAAACGGAGGGAAAGGGTCGAAATGCTGATTTATTATTTAATGAAATTGTAGAATCGTTAATATGTATCACGGATTTTTTAGTACATGGACCGAAGGGTTTTGATTATGATGTAAACATCTTTTAATTCGTGTTAATGGAATATATTTTATAAGCATGGAAACGAGCAAAAATAATAGAAAGTCGTCGCCATGGTCGTCGCGAATCCGAAAAATATGTATTAATATAGGTACGCGCGCGACAACGATTTTGTACGCACTGAATCGGCCATCTCCGTATTCTTTATTCTCAGATTACAGCTTTATGTTATAGCCGAATTGACAACCAGCAGATACGATGATGACCGTACAGAGTTGTTATAATTAAAATTCCAGATCGCGAGTCCGAAAATTATTGAATAATTTAGTTGATAAATTTAAAAGAGTATGCAGATTACGAGTTCGATGGAAGAGAAAACGTAGATAAAACGAAAAGTGGAATGATAATAGGTGGGGACGAGGTAAGAGAGGTTGAAAGTTTTTAGTGTTTAGGGTCCTTTGTACAAAAGAACGAAAGATTTGACGAAAATGTGAAACATAGGATTAGATGTAGGTAGATACAGTGGAGAGAATCGTCTGATGTCTTGTATGGTAAGAGAATTCCAATGAGGCTGAAAGTTAAGTTCTATAAGAATGTAGTGAGACCAGCTATGTTGTATGGTTCAGAGTGTTGGGCGGTGAACAAGAAAATAGAGCAGAGAATGAGTGTAGCCGGGATGAATGGGGACCCAAGAGAAAATAGAATAAAAATGAATATATAAGAGAAAACATAAGAGTTTATGGATAAAATGAGGGAGAATAAACATAGATGGTTTGGTCATGTTATGAGAAGAGAAGATTCGAAAGCAGTAAGAACGGTTATGACCAAGGTGGCCAACTCCAAATAGTTGGGAAAAAGGCGAGGAAGAAGATGATAATTTAAATTTAGTTAATTAGTTTAAAATTATAGATCAAGCGAAATAATCGAATATGGCGATAATAATCAAATGAATAACAATTACCACTTACCTCGCTGTCCGTATTCGACTTTTCATTTCTAAACTTCACAAATCATGCAAGAGAATCGAGTAAAAAGGTTAAGTGGGTGACTTCACTTCTTCGAATTCACCGGCAATATTGTTATATTAAAAGAGCCAAAATATAGAAAAATTCGTAACGAAAAACTGCACTCGTTCCTCAGAATACCAACTTTTGGAGAGAGTTGTGGCTCGTAGCTGGAGTGTACGTGCACACACACATACACACACACACACTGTATTTGCACTGGTAAAATGACTAAATCATCTGGAGGGCCAAAGGTATAATTTTTGTGTTTTATAATGGTATCTGCAGGGTCACACTACCGTAATGGACTAATTAATCAAGATTATGTCACTATAGAAATCAGCATGTTTAAAGTTTGCGGCATTTGTGATGTTAACCGCTATAACTGTACTTTTTTGGTCTCTTCCTTTGAATATTTATAGATATCTTTCTTTTTAAGTTACGAACTTGAATTTGCGAAAGTACGCCGTCTTTATGATTTGATCTCGTTTTATTTATTTACGAAGGGTAAGTGCTTAATGGAACCGTGCTGGACTGGACGATTTATTTATTTTTGTTAAATAATCCCTGACCCGGATGATCGGCATCTATCATATGTGCTTACGCATAAGCGTTATATTTTTATAGTCTCGTAATTTCTTATTTCTAAACATGTCGTAAATACGATTTCTCTATATTCGTATAATTCATTATCCATTTGATAGTATAGTCGGTATTCTGAGAGTAAAAAATCGGAAAGCAATCGCGTATACACAAACTACAGATAAAATAACACTATCGTCTTCAATACAATTTACGTTCATCTTTTCAATCAGAATCCAAAATAACTCGTTCTAAGTATAAACATTATAATATATAATTATTAAGCTAAAATACAAACATAAATATTAGGGGTTTTTCACTTTTTGTCATAATCACGAATATAAATAAATACAAAATATATATACGCGCATTTAATACTACCTGTATATGGATTCATTACGAAAACTAAAATATTTAAAAATAGTTACAAAACCGACGCATTTTTCGATACAACACCAGCGACTATTAATAAAAATATACGTAATAACCAATACGATTAATGTACATACCATATGGACTGAGTAATGTCGTAACAATTGTGTTTGATATTATTTATATTTCGTTTATTCATGACCCGCCGTTTAAAACGTTACCTTTTATAATTAACGTTGATTCTGAATTGGATTTTTCCATTTTTATTGTTGCTCTCATTTCGCGATTGTTTGTATTTATTTCACAACGATCACTGTACATCATAATGTAAAATAATCCAACTTGCATATATATATATTAATCAAATTAGCACTGTACAATTACCTCAATTTTTTATACACCGTTAGAGTCGATATGGATTCGCGTGTAATGATAATCACGCTATTAATTATTTTTTATCGTTTAATTATTAGCTAATAAAAACTATATTTTTTTTTCTTTAAATTAACGTCGGCTCTGGATTTTTACAGTCATATTTATTTCGTTTTACGATAATTAACTATATTTTGCCATTGAATAATCAAGTTTTCAGGGGAAAATGACATAACTTATTTTGCCCAAATACACTACACGATTAAGTCCCGAGCGTTCATATGGTTTGATTTTGACTTGTTTGTAACATACGAACGGACAATAATATATACGCAAGTTTAATATGACGTATAAAAACATAAAACTTATACCTTTTATATTCGATAATCACTATAGATTTACTTCAGATCAAAGCATTTCAATAAGAATAGAACATAAAAACATATTGCTACCTTTTTGTTTCCTTGTGAATAGAAAATAAGAAATATCTAAGTTACGAATAAAATTAGACATATTAAAACCCAGATTATACTTATAATTCAATAAAATTAAAAATATTTAAACATTTGAGTTTGGATTGTATATTGTATAAGTATATTATGGTGAATTTAAATGTGTAATACATTTTCGTATGTTTAAAAGTCAGTAAGTTAAAGGTATGTATTTTATTCATTTCAAAAACATGTTCTCAATTAAAATGCATAGATGTTAATTCAAACAATTATATTTTAATACAATTTATATTATCTTAATTCAATCACAATTACCTAATATTAATAATTAAAAAGGATTGATTTGTAAATGTATTTTATTGTATAAATACACAAAACAATAACATTTGTAATTTTTTATAAAGATATAATAAAGCAATAGATGTTTTTGTGCTTAAATTATCATAATACAATAAATTACTATATATACATATATTGATTGATATCATAAGATAAAAAATATTTCTTTTCTTAAACACGTGAATTTACTTATTTTCTATTACAATTCAGACTTGTTCTAAACTCAAGCTAAGAAGTTGTAGTTACGTTGTACATATAATTATTATTAAATTATGGTCTCTAAATGTAAACAATCATATTTACGTTTCAATGCATTTTATCTGAAAAGTTATAAGAAACAATCTCGATTTAATTTTTACTAAGATATCTCTGATTAATAGGATTATCTGATGATTTCATCCATTCTTTATTCATTAGTTGTTTCACTTGAGATAGACGTATAGATGGGTTTTCAGCACGTAATCTTGGTAAATTTTCTGCTTCAAAAGCTGCATATGCCGCTTTTAGCCTTTTTTCAGGATGCTTATCTAAGAGCTTTTGAGTGGAACTATAATAACATAATAAAATATATGAATACATAGAAATACCCCTTATTAAATATAATACAATAAATTGATTCTATGTATTATCTATAAATAAATGCACACTTTAGCAAATCAAGAGCCTCATCAACTGTTCGTGCTTCTTCGTCATGAATAGTTAAATGATTTAAATTTTCTTCGATTGGACTTTCTTCTTCAACAATTGATTGTTGCTTCGAATTTGAGGGAGATTCAAGTTCTTTCTACAATATTTTAATTCATAAATAATATATTTAATTATTTTGATAACTTTAAAATTACAATACCATAAGCTGGTGTCTAGTAACTTTTTGGTTGGTATGTATTTCCTTCAATTCATTGAGTTCTGCATCCAACAATAATTGTGATTCTCGCTTCTTTTCCAGTTGGTCAACTCTTTTCTTCTCTTTCTCCTCCTAACACATTGAAAAAATATATAAAATTCCATATTACTTTGAAAATGTTAATATGTAAACATATTCTGTTTTATGAAGTTAAAATACATACAACTTTTTTTTAAATGATCTTATATATGCCAAATCAAAAACATATAGTTCTATGGCACTCTTTTTTTAAAATAAATGAAAATTAAGTTGAGTTATAAACATTATCTTGATATAAATATTGAAACAATTACAAATGGGTCAAAATGTTTGCATTTCAAATAAAATAAAACCATGAATGTTTTATTCGATTCAAAATTTTAATTTGAAATTATTTTTTAATAACACTTTTGAGTTCGTAATTATTAATGCATTATATAAACTAAATGTTCTATCAAATGACAAAAAGCTCAAAAGAAGCCAATAAATAATGACACAAAAAATGATTTTTAAGTAAACATAGTTTTTCCAACTCTGCGAATATATTTAATGTGTACATTAAAATATAGTCTGTATATTTGTATAGTAGTTAATTCTTATAAATACATTTATCGTATACTAGTCCTTTGTGATATGGCAAATATTCAATATCACTTGTATCATAAATTCAAAATACACCAAATGTCCTAAATTATGTAGTTATGTCAAATTTGTTTTGTAGTTGAATAAGATAATAAGGCTAAAATTGAAATTAATTAAAATATATTAATAATTCAGTTCAGTTCATAAATTGTAGATAATGTTTAACGTGGCTACAAAAATCAGAATTTACAAAAAAACCTTGGTAGAATCCAAGGGTTTACAAAATATTTTTTTAAAATAAATTTGTATGCATATCGGATTATATCATTATAACTATTCATTTATTTACAAAATTACTAGTTCTGTTATGTATATTATATACATTATTTTCAACAAATAAATTATAAAATTATATACATATCATAACTTATTATAATAAAAAAAAACAGATACACAAATTTCCAAACTTTTCATATCCAAAAGTACATCTCAAAAATGTGAAAGTTTATAACCTATTTATAATTGTTTATCAAAAATTGAATGGTACTTTTCAAATTTTTGTTACAACCAACTACATATACTTATATACAATCCATAGTTTTAGGCCCACTGCACACTAAAAGAGCAAAACTGTATTAATCATCGTTAGTCATTTTTGTTTTAGTCAATTTGTTTTCCATATGGGCATATCAGTTAGTCAAGACAAGACTAGACAAACAATATTTAGTCAATTTTTAGTTGCGAAAATGTCATCTGGCAAAGAGGTTGCTATTTGTATGTGGTGCATTTTACACACTTTAGAAGAACGGGAAAAAAAAGTATGGGTACATCCATTAAGCCTAAAATGTATCACTTACAACATTATTGTATCATTTATATGTGAATTACAATCTGATGATAAAAAATTTGAAAACTATACTCGTGTTAGTATTACAACTTTTGACATTTTTTTTTTATCATACAGCAAATAGGAGAGGAAATTAGAAAAGAAGATATTAATTTCAGAAAAAATATTTCTCCCGAAGAAAGGCTTTTAATATTTTATTTTGGTTTTGTTCTTGGCCATCAATAAAACTGTTTAAAGTTGATAATACAACTTGTTTAAAGTGACGTTGATTTTGATCATTGAGTTTTTGTAATCAGGGATAAACTTTTGAAAAATAATATTTCTGATGAATCTTCAGTAATAACTTGCTTAGTTCTTGATTTTAAAAATTCTATCATAAGCTCAGCTACTTGTTCACTTGCTGTTTTGAACTGAGTTTTAGGTTTTTTCGATTTTTTGATTACTGTTTCGTTTAGTTTGCATTCTGATACTGTACCATCTTCTAGTGATGTATTTTCTTCTACTTTTGATGCATCAAACGAGTATTCTTCAGATTCGCTGCGTTCATCATGCTTGTTACAATTATCGCTTACATTGCTAGTCATTTGTTTACATTGTAACATGAAATTTGACAAAAAACTCGTGCTTTCGAAGAGATACCATTTTCTTTTCTTTGATGTAGCTATTCCAGATTTTTTATTTTTTATTTCACACAATTCTCTTTCATATGAATTCTTAAGAGAAGTCCATTTACTTTTACACACCGACACTGAAAAAGAAAATAAATTATTAATATTATTTAATAATTTTAAGACATCAATTCCATGGCCTGTTTGCGGTGCTGATATCGTTTCTAATTTACTTTGTTATCTTCAATTTTTAAATTAATAATAATAACAAAATCCTTTTTACTTTAATTGATAAAGTAAAAAAATATAATTTATTTATACATTATTATATAATATGTTATTACCTATTATACTAATAGTAATACAGTGTGTGGCATTGACCGTGTTAATATAATTTTAATATAATATTTAATTTTTTAGTTTTTTGGCTTCTGGGTAATGTTTCTAATGCCTACACTATAACCTTCAAATAAAAGCTATTATTGAAGGTAAAATTGTTAATGAAATTTGTTTAGCAGTTTGGAAAATTTTATCACCACGATATATGCCTTTACTGTACACTGAAGATTAGTTAAAAATTGCGAGCGAATTTGAAAAATCTTGGAATTTTCCAAACTGCTTTGGGGCAATAGATGGTAAATATATGGCAATTTAATGTCTCCCAAATGCAGGGTCTGCGTACTTTAATTACAAAGAACACCACCACTCTATCGTTCTACAGGCAGTTGTTGACGCTAATGCCAAATTAATAATTAGTGATGTCAGTGATTATGGGAGAAATAGCGACGGAGGTATTTTGAAGGAATCCAATTTTGGAAAATTACTCGATAAAAATTAATTAAATCTGCCAACTATACCAAGAAAAATTCAAGAAGATTTAGAAGAAAAATTTCCTTTTGTTTTTGTGGTGGATGAGGCCTATCCTTTGAAAATTAATTTAATGAGGCCATCTGCACGGATTTGAAACAGCAATACAATAATACAATACAATAATATGATGAGAATTTATAACTATTGCCAATCTAGCCCAAGGAGAATTGTTGAATGTGCTTTCAGTATACTTACCAAACGATTCAATGTATTTGTTATTAACAAAATGTTAATTTGTCCTGATAAAGCTGCTATTATAACGCAGGCTACATGTATTGCAGCATATTATCTTCATAACATAATTATGGATAAAAAAAGTAATTTGACTGATATTCATAATGAAATTGAAACAACTACTTTGCAAGTATACGAGGATGATAGCGACCAACCCACAAATCGTGGACCATCACGAGAAGCTATCGAGATTTGTAAAAATTCCAGACATATTTTAATTCAGAAATAGGATCTGTTCCGTGACAGAATATATATATTACTTAAAATAATTTTATATTCAACTAAATAATTAGTAAATGTATTAATATGCAGTATAATAATAAAATTATCACTATTATTGAATAAATAAATCTAATACCACTTTATATCTATTTATTAGTATTGCATCATTATTTTCTATAGTAAATAGTACCTATATAGTGACCAGAAAATACCCAACAGTACAGGAGTTGGGCTGTTATTTAGTAGTGAGGCTTTTTGAAATATTTTTGGTCCGACTAAATTTTTAGGACTTTAGCACCATTGGTTACAATATATGCTAAATAATTAAATAGAGTAATTAAAAATATTTATACATACCACTGATGTCCATTTCCTTACTGATTTCTTCCCACAATTTGTCTTGGACTGTCCTATTACTGTGGTCTTTATGTTTGAAGTTGTAAATTGCTAGCCTTTTTCTATCAGAAACTAAAATTTCGCCATCATAAGCCATTGTATATATTATATTCTAATATAATATTATATAAACTAATTTTTATACTAATAAACGGTACAACAAAAAATAACAATCGTTGTCTAATTAAAATTTAAAAAAAAATGTAAACACTTCGGACAGTATTAGTCATGACTGATTGTGTTTAAAGCATAAATGTTTTCGTTTTGTTTTTGTCTTATCAATGTGCGTATGCAACGTAAATCCCTATGTTCTATTTTAAATAAAACTGTGTTAGGCTGACTAACACTCTTTAAAGCAGTTTTGCTCTTTGGTGTGCAATGGACCTTAATAATCTTTAGGTTAATATTATTAAATAAATAAAGAGAACTCGCTTTTCTTTTTTGTTTTTTGGCAATATTTTTATCATCATCCTTCCAATATTCATCTTCAATCGCTTTTTGTTTTTTAGCATCCGCATCTTGCTTAATAGCATCTCGTCTAGCTTTGGCTTCCAAAGCTTTCGAATTCATGCCAATGAACTTTTTAGGCATTTTAAATGGGTACACTACAAAAAAAAAAATATATATATATATATTTATGTACATCACAAAATATAGGCAACATTATTAGTATTACTCCTTATTGATGAAATAACTTACACACGAAGGAACCAAGATTCAAATTGCTTTATTATTAATCGGTATAATATTCAATTAATTTTTATCGTATCACTACGAGCATCGTAATAATAATACATAAATTTATGGGAATATACAAAATACAGTATGCGAAATAAGTTAATAGAAAAATTCAAAAAATTGTATAAACGTAATATTCAACATTCAAAGATTGATTCATTTTATAATTATTGAACAACGAACGGTCCTCTTATTATATCATGTTATCAGTTCGTGTTATTGATAAAATTATAGGTATACATTATTTTAGATAATGATCACTGGCTTCAAGAATAGTGACGAAATACCATTTTTCAGTTTATTTTCGTAAGTTTTCCTACACTGATTGTATATGTAATATAGCTTATAAATCGTAAACAACAAAATTTTCATTACAAGATAATAAATGTTAATGAAAATCATTGACTATATTCGTTCATCTTTCGTCGCGTATTTGGCGTTTGCGTTTTAATCGAGTCGTCTTTTAATTGTTCGTTTTCGTTGGTAGATTTTTGTCTTTTATTCATCAGATTTGCCGCCTAGGCGAACTATTCGGCTGTTTTTCAAGTAATGGACTTGATTAAATTGGCTGAAAATTATACTTATAAAAATTTATGCCATAAACTTTATTATTGTTTTTGTTTGTGTTGAGGATAAAGATTGAGTCTTTTCTGTTGTTTATAGGTTTTTATATTTAATTTCAGAATTACTTATAATATATTATTTATATGTCTCGTTATGAGCCTATTCTAAGAATTTACTGTAACTTTTTGAAATAATTCATTTTGGGAATAAATTAATTTAAAATGTTCTTAAGAATTTTATTTTGTTCTTCGTACCTACATAATTTACTATAAATATTTTTTCCGCTTTATTTCCATAATTATATATATTACAATAGTTCTAATATACGTACTTATTAATAATCAATTATAGTAAACAATACCATTGCAATAAATAGCAATATGATACGTTTCTTACTGCTCTAAAGGACTACCATATCAATGCATAATTTAAAATTGTAAAAATGCTTGAAATTAGAATGTACATAGAAATAATATAAAATGTAACGGCTTGTTTTTATATTTGTACCTTTATATGATTAAACATGTCTTATAATCCCCGTTATGAGTATAATGTAAATTATAATATTTTTCGATGTTACAATTTATATTTACAATATTTTTCTTATTTATACTATATACGTTGAACATTATTTGTTTTGTTTATTAACCGTGTTAATTAGTATTGCATCCCATGAATAAATAATATTAATTTATATTTCAATAATAGCTCTTATTATAATGTTAGTAGATACCTAATTATAACGTAATAAATAAAATAATTTTCAAATTTTTAATGAAATTTCAATTACCATCCAATAACACTAAACATACTAATAAATTAATAATACATTATCATTTATGTAATTAAAAATATATATTTTTAATAATACTTTCAGACTTGCCAAATATGATTAATCTACAGGCTCCTGAATTTTTTAAGAACATTAAAGATTATCATAAACACATCGATGACAGCTTTGAACAACCATTAATTATTAAGCCTACCCTTAGATCCTATCAACGTCGAGCTGTTAAATGGATGATCGATAGAGAAAAAAATAATAATTGTAAGTTAATTCGTATTTTATATTCAAATGAAATATGACGATTATACCTATATATTTAAAAAAATAATTTTGTTTCAGTGTTGTGTAGTGATGGATCACCATTTAGTGGAGGAATTCTAGCTGATGAGATGGGCTTAGGTAAAACTGTTGAAATGTTATGTTGCATCATATCAAATACTGCACCACCAGAAGTATATAAACTTAATACCTAATTATTAAACTGTACAAGTTTTAATTATATTATTTTGTTAGTTCTGTGATAAGACAATTGTGGTTAAAGATTGTAAAATTAACACTAAAAATACAATGAAACCAATTTTACCTGCATCTTCAACAAGCAAATACATACCATATTCCAAAAAAATGGATTTGAAAAAGAAACATCCAAGTTGCAGACATATGCTAAAAAACTGGTATAATATTATTTTAAGTGAAATGAGTACTGTGCAAAAGCTAAATTTTAAAAGTACTTTTGACGAAGATTCTCCTAATGTAGAGTGTTATTGCATTCAACCACCATTAGATGACACAATAGTATTTTGTGCAATGTGTGGTAGTGGGCAACATTCACAATGTGTACATTTTGAACCAAAACCTTTTCAAGAAATTACGTACTTTTGTTCTAATTGTTGGACTACCAATGATAAATTTCAATGTAAAGCTACATTGATTGTAGTGCCACAATCTATTTTGAGTCAGTGGATTGATGAGGTAATATTTTAAAGTTTTTAATAAATATTTATATAAATTTGCTAATTTAATTTCAGATTGAAAAACACGTTTCAAACCCGGGTTTGAGTGTTTTTATTTACAATGGTGTGCATTTGGATGGTTATATTCAACCTACTTCTTTCAATAACTATGATATTGTAATAACATCGTATACAAATCTTTCAAGAGATTTGAATTATGTTGGGAATTCCGTAAGTGTATTGTTAAATTGACAAAGGAAATTTATGAGTTTTTCAAATGTTTTTACTTCTTATCTTAATTTTTAAATTAATATATTTAAAAAATAACTATTTAAAATTCTAAATAAAATAATAGTCAATAATATATTGATATGTAGCTAAATAATGTGTACTGAAAATTTTCTTATTTATAGGAATATAACAAATTATGAAGAAAATAAAATATTAATTAATTAATTTAAGTATTATTAGTGCATATATGTATATGTATTTTATAATTTTTAAAATATTGTAGTTATTAAATACTATAGTTATTGCAGTTTATTTTTCATAATTAAATCTTTTTGTTCGGTAATATTACAATTAAAAAATTAATAAGTTTTGCAATAAAATTAAAATTAAAAATTACATAAATAATTTGTTCTAATTTATTTTTAAAAATAATTATTTAACTAATTTTCAAAGACAAGAAACTTGCTTTACATATGTATTATTACAAACAATATATGTTTATAAACGTGTTTGGTTATTATTAATATTTATTTTAAGATTAATTTCAATAAAATATTTGTTTAGGATTTAAAAAATCAAAATTCTACTCGCTTGCGGTATTCCAAAAAGTATAATTATCCACAGTCTCCATTGCCTTGTATCAAATGGTGGAGAGTTTGTTTAGATGAAGGTCAAGCTATTGAGTGTACAACTTGTAAAATTTCTGAAATGACATCATACTTAAGATCTGTACATAAATGGGCTATGACTGGTACACCTATACAAAAATCACTAAATGGTATTCAAAATATTTAAAAGAAAATTATAATTTAAAATGTTATAAATTTTATGTTTTTATATCAATACTATTTTTATATACTAATTTTTTTTTTAGATCTTTATGGAATTTTGAAGTTCCTTGATGTGAGTCCATATAGTAATCGTAAACAGTTTCTTCAGCTTATGAAAGGCGAAGCTAATTTTATATTTAAATGGTTTTCAAATTTAATATGGCGTAATCTAATGGAAGATGTAAATTCAGAATTAAATATACCAAAACTAACCGTTGAACAACATTGGCTAACATTTTCTCAAATTGAAAAACATTTTTACTTAAGCCAACACGATGATTGTGCCACAAATTTTTCTAATGCTGCTACAAGGTAATCATTTTATATTACGAGTAGTATTAATCTTAATATATTTTGTTTAATATACAGATATTGACTATCTTTTAATGTATTTCTTAATTTAATGTTATTATTTAGGTAATAATAGGTATGAATTTAAATATAATTTTAAAATAAAATGATGTATTAAAAACAATGTAAATTAATTAAATTTTAATTTGATATTTTATTCGAGTTATGATTAGTTAATTATGATTTTAATTTACTTATACAATCAAATTCACTTTTAACAATCTTCAAGGGATCTAGGAAATTAGATTAATATACCTGAACTTTGTTATATCTGGATAAAAAAAAACCCTTATAGAAAAAGTCAATGCGTAATTATATATGTATAAAATGTATTTTATATATTTGAAATATTTTTTAAATAAAGCTTAATTTCTAGAAATTGAATATGAACCTAATAACATAATTTTAATTAATTACCATAACATTTATTTTGAAAAATAATCAGTTATAGTGGTCTGTTTGTAATTAAAATCATAAAATCGTTTTACAAACTTTGATACTGAAATAAAAGTACATACCAGATCACTAGAAAAGACATTGCTGAAATATATGGTACTTTAAACACAATTTCTTCCTTCTTGTCTACTTCATTTAGTTCTTCAAAAGTCCAAACAACAACATTACCTTGTTGAAAGTTTGCAACTTTTCTTCAGAATTTATTTAAACACCCTATATCTAAAATTATTGTCACTGGCTTCTTTTTCTATTTTGTTAGAAGCCACATGAAACTCAAGATGGTGAAAACAGTATCTTATTGTAATACTAAAAATTTCATTCTATGCATCCAATGCTGAAACTTTAGTGTCTTTTCCCTGTTTTCCTTGTTTTCAAAAATTAACTTGGTTTCTAATTACTAATTCCTTGGTCCATGGACTAAAGTACAGATGTATTCAACAGGAGGAAAATTAGTTTAATAAAGTTGAGATTTTACACAAAAAAATGGGGAAGACTACTTTAACTATAGTCAAAATAATATACCATTATTTCTTCGCCAATCATTTATCCTGTTCTTTTAATCATTCGAAAAAATATCTTTTGTCTTTCGTGCTTTTTTATTGCTTTTTTTGTAGTCTACTTGCAAACTTTTAACATTTTTAAAACATCTAGAAACTTTAAACTTTCCAATAACCGGTTTTTTTTTATCAGAACAAGTAATACTAAAGGCCACAAGAATTATGAGTCCCATTTTAGATAACTTACCTCCTTTGCATATCTCCTCTTAAAATGTAATGTTTTGGATGGTGTAATGAATAATAATTTTGTCTTACAATAATTATAAATGTTAAATTTGCATAATTTTCGTACAAACAAGGCTAAACATGCTTCAGCTAATTTTCCGAAACACCAACTGGAACGTTTTTTGATTCTTCATTGATTTTACTGAAAATAATGTGTTTCTAGCTTATTAAAAAGTTTTTCTAATTTGATCGCTTTATCTTTTACCAGAATATTTATTGTGATGTTTTTAGACTGTTGAATTTTGAACCATTCCTGGAAAACTTGTTCCACATCTTCATATTGGTTAGATTTTATCCTCTTGTTAGACGTGATGTCTTTTTCAAAAATACTTTTAATTTAGTCCTTTTATTTCCAATAGTGGAGAGGGTTGATTGACTAATTTATAATTCCAGACAAAGATCTTTTATTAGAAACACCCTATTCTAAATGTCCAATTATTTTTACTTTTTCAGTGATAGCAAAAGAACCTTGCTATTTTTTCGACATTTTTAATACAAATGAAAACATTGACATACATATGACAACAGAAACAGGTGTACATCTAAATAGGAACTAAACATGTAGGAACAACAATACCGTAAAATCAAATAAAGATAATCAATTACAGCGAATGATATAACAGAAATAAATTAGATATGTATTACACAACTAATGTCTAAAAAATTATTAAATAATATATATCAGATGAAATCCAAGATTTAACAAAAATAAAATTAAGTAAACACGCAAAATCATTATAAGCGAATGAAAAGACTATTTTTCGTTTCAAAATGAGTTTTTTTTTTTGACCTATCGTATACAAATATTATTACTGCATATAATCAACCAGACATTTGTGAGAATCATACCCAAAATATCGCTGTATCCATCATTGTTATAAGCAAGTTTAACTGTATATGTATTTTTTCCCTTTTTTATTGCAATATACATTTTAAAAATATATTCTGGCAGTTTAGATACATGATATCTTCAATATAGTTCATAGTTGAGATATCTCAATTTGAAGAATACAATTACAGTAGCCACAAATATTCTAAATTTGATTTAATTGACAATATGATGATGACAAGATATATAAATGAATAATAATATGTTTATTCTATACATTTCATTCAATGATTCAATCAAATATACCATAATAAACTTGATCCAATATACTAATTTAAATATTTTAGTAATAATATTATGCTATTACGTCTATTTTAACTGTAGAATACATAAATATACTTTTATGTTTTGATCAAGTTAAAATTTTTTTTTTTGAACATCTTAATGTTATATAATTTTTCTTCTGAATTTCTTTTATTTTCTATAATTGTGTCTCAAAGTCTTTTTGTAAAATATCGTCTGACAATGAAATTAGAGCTATTTAAAACAATCAAGATCTTATAACATTGTAAGTTTTTTTCAGACAATATTTTATAAAATGACTGAAAAGAGTCATTCAGTGGCATAAAAGTTTTTACGGTTTTGTGAAATTTTTTTGCGTCTTTAGTATATATAAATATATTTTTACACTTCATAAATATTTTGATTAAATGATCTTAGCATTAAAACATGACATACATAAAACAACACTAATTTTTACTTGAGATAAATTTATTCAATTAAATCTATACTCATCTTTCAACTTTTATTATTATATAATTACTGATTATTTCATTATAATCGATAGTTTAAATTAACTCATCATCATCTCACTCGCCTTTATCCCATCTATTTGGGGTCAGCTACCTTCGTCCTAAACCTCCATTTGGTCCGATCTCTCACATCCTCCGTGCACACACCAGCAGTTCTCATATCCTCCTCAATCGTATTTTGGTCTTCCCTTCCTCATCTTCCTTCCACACTTAATTCCAAAACTGTTCTTACTGCTTCCGAATCTTCTTTCCTCATAACATTGACCAAACCATCTAAGTCTATTCTCCTTCGTTTTATCCATAATCGACGCTACTCCTATGCTTCCTCTTATATATTCATTTCTTATCCTATCTTGTCACCCCATTCCTCCATCTAAGTATTCTCATTTCGGCTACGCTCATTCTCTGATCTATTTTCTTGTTCACTGCCCAATACTCTGAACCCTACAGCATAGCTGGTATCTCTACACTCTTATAGAACTTACCTTTCAGTCTCATTGGAATTCTCTTATCGCGTAAGACACCAGACACTTCTCTCCATTTAATCCACTCACATCTAATTCTATGCTTCACACTCTTGTCAAACCCCCTGTTCTTTTATACAAAAAACTCTAAATACTTAAAACATTCAACTTCTTTTATCTCGTCTCCACCTAATGTGATTACACTTCTCGTTTTATCTACTTATTCCTTTTCCTCAAACTTATACTCTATGTACTCTGTCTTAATTCTATTAATCCTTAATTCCTTCTCCTCCAGAGCTAATCTTCACACGTCCAGTCTGATTAACTTGCTCCCTATTTTATCCTACCAACACAATATTATCCACAAACAACCTACACCATGGTACCTCCCCCTGTATCTCCTTTATAACTGCATACATTACTACCAAAAACAGGTAAGGGCTTAAAGCCAATATCTGGTGCACACCTTTTCTAATCTTAAAACCTTTCCTTTCTTCACATACACTTTTAACACTGGTACACGATCTTTCGTACATATATTTTACCACATTATTTATGTTTTCGGTATTCCTTTCCTCCTTAACGCCCACTTTAAAACCTCTTTTAACACCCTGTCATACGCTTTCCCTAAATCTATAAACACCATACAAAGATTTTTCTTCTTTTCCCTATACTTTTCCACAAGTTTGTCTCACACAAAACAGTAGTTCCATAGTCGACTTCCCTGGCATAAAACCAAATTGATTTTTGGTCACTAACGGCTCTCTTCTTATTCTCATATCTACAACCTTTTTCTAAATCTTCATGCTATGGCTAATCAGCTTTATACCTCTATAATTACTACATTTTTGTACATCTCCTTTACCTTTAAATATCGGTATCACTACACTCTTCCTCTACTTGTTTGGCATTTTCCCCTCTACTATCACTATTAAAAAGATCTTTTAACCACTTTATGCCAACATACCCTAACATTTTCTACACTTCCACTGGAACTTCATCTGGTCCTACTCCTTTTTTCTTCATCACCTTCACAGCCTCTTATATCTCTTTCCTAATTAAGTCTGTTAACCTTCGTCCTACAGGATATCCTCTACCACCTCTTTTGGATACTCCTCATTTAGTAATTTCTCAAAATAGTCTTTTCATCTCTTTTTTGTATCCACATCTTTCGTCAGCACCCTCTTCTCGTCACTTTTAATACGCCATGCCTTTAGAAAGTCTTTTGATCATTTCTCTCTAATTTTCGCCAATCTATAAATTTCTTTTTCTCCTTCCTCTATTTCCAACCTATCATACAATTCCACATACTTCTTAAACTTTGCTTTGCTTACTGCCTTCTTTGTTTCATTTGATAAACTTTTATATTCTACCCAATCTTCCCTCCTTCTGCTCTTTTACCACACCTTAAATTGCTTTTTCTTCCTCCCTATAATCCTTTGAACTTTCTCATCTCACCATCACATTTCTTTATTTTCAGGCACACTACTCCTGCTCTCCCCAACAACTCCTTTGCTGTGTCCTTTACACAAGTAGCCATTCTATTCCATCTCATTTATATTCCCCACAACATTCCACAATCCCCTTTTTTTCACCTTTACAAACTATTTTTCTTTGTCACCTATTAATTTTCTCCATCAAATCCTCGCTTCCTTCCCTACGTTCTTTTTTTTGTACACCCTCTTCCCACTACACCACACCATTATTACCATTAGTTTATGCTGCGTTATTACCCACTTGCCAGGAATTACTTTACAATCCTTAACCTGCTTTACACTCTCTCTTCCACATAAAGTAATCAACCTATGATCAATTACCTCCACTCTTATACGTTATATAGTGCTCTTCTTTCTTCCTAAAATATGTGTTGATTATCGCAATATCATAAAATAATGCGAAATTCAGGACTTTCTCCAGCCTTGTTCCCTTCCCCAAAACCATATCTTCCATGTATTCTTTCATATCCTCTTTTCTTGCTACCGACATGTCCATTAATGTCCCCCCCCCCGATCACTTTATCCTCATTACTTGGTATTCCCTGCATCACTTCATCCATATCTCACCAAAACTCTTCCTTGTCCTTTTCTTCACATCCTACTTGTGGCGCATAACCACTCGCTACATTCAAGACTTCGATAATTTAAATTAAGTCCGCTTCTATATTTAATATGGATAATTGTTTAAATTTAGTTTTGTCGACTAAAATCTTAAACAACTTTTAATCTTATTGTGCCTTAAAAATTAAATATATACATAAAATATATGTATTAAACCTGTATTTAATTGTTTTACATGTATGTTTTAAGGTTATTTACATCTTTAGACATTTCAGTCAAAAATATTGACAGGAAAAGTATATTATTTATCATTGGACCCTTATATAAACTTCGACAAGCATGTGTTCATCCACAGGTAATTTTTATTATGTTAAATTTATATTGAAATTTTAAACAGTATTTATTTTATTATATAGGCTGTAAACGGACAATTTTTAAAAATTAAAGGAACAATGACTATGGAGAAATTAATAGATGTAATGATTGATAAATGTCGTGTCGAATGTAATGATGTATTGCGTTCGCTTGTCTCCCAACACAATGCTATTGCTGGATTATATCTAATTCGTTCAAAACCTTTTGACGCTATTGAACATTATGTAATTGTATTAGGTTTAATGAACAAATATCTTGACAAAAAACTTAAAATAGACACGTGTCAGGTAAAATATAATTCGATTTTATCCGTTTATTATTTTTATTTTAATTAGTTATTTTATTTTATAGAAAATTCATGTAATGTATAATTTGGCCACTGTGGTCGAAGAACATTCAGCTAAACATCATGGTTTAAATAATTGTGACTTGACAAAAAACATGGAACAACTTGAAAAAGAATATCTTGATGCTAGTAAACAAAATGTTAGTTTTAAGTATAATATCAGGTGACTGAGCTTTTCTCGGTATTTTTTTTTTAAACACGAATAAAACTATGTTTTCTAAAAATGAAACCTAGCTAGATCAATTTATTGATCTCGAAACCCCCTACATGCTAAATTTCATGAAAATCGGAGCTGTTTCCGAGATTCGGATATATATATATATACAAGAATTGCTCATTTAAAGGTATTAGATAGATCGCATCAGATTCCCAATTGTTTTTACTAAAGACCTTTTTTTATAGATTTAAAAATCCTTTTATGCGATTCCCTTTCTTTGCTAAAGTTGGGCATAATGAAGGTAATTTTATTATACTTTTAGGATCATTTTTATCTTCACCTTAAATATACTTTCAATCGAGTTAAATCTCATGTCCTCTCCTTAAAATTATATATTTTCCCTCTACTCTGCCCATAATTGGGTACATCGTAATTTGGGGTCTTACGATTTATGTTCAACACTAATTTATAGTATAATAATATCCCTATTTGTTTAAAACTGTTCAATTTTTTTTTTTTAGATTGAAGTTACTCGTAAAACTGTTACTTTTTATTCTATTAAATTAACTAAGCTCATTGGGGATAGAACATTAGGTTATTCTAATTGGTGGTCTGACATGTTGGATTGGATATTTTCACCAAAAGACTTTTTAATTAAAGTACAAGCAGATTTAGAAGATTATCGTGTACCTGGTGTACCAAATATTGCAAACAAGTATATAGCTTTTAAATTAAGTTTATACGTTCAATTAAATATTTATAGGATTACAAACATTTCTTTCTATTATGTATAGATTGAAGTCTGTAAATGATGTTTATAATATTCTGGGTGTATGGTTAGCAGATCTAGATACAGCAAGATTGGACACTATAACCATACTAAAAGTATTGGAAGAATCACCTATGAATGACTTGGTTCCAAATGCATTAACGTGTCATTTGCGATTGAAAACAAAAAGAGTTATTGCAAGAAAGAGGTAATTATTAACGATTACATACAATGGCATTATATATAATTTAATTGTATGCGTATGCGTAGATGCCTTTTATGTAAAGCAGAGAAGCAATTACAATCGTATGAATCGCTATTATTTAGTGTTTCTAATAAACACAAAAATGTTTCAATTGACGCGACTGAAGAAGATGAAGAAACTATGTATGAGAGTACTTGTAAAGGTCTATGGAAAATGTCTCAAAAAGAATTTTTGCTCATGAGTTAGTTATTATATTCAACTAAGTTTCATATTTTTCTTTAATATTAAATACATTTTATAGAATTATATCAATATGGACAAGCCAAAATCATAAATGAAAACTGTTTGAACGATGCAGCCGAACATATGAAGGTTTTGGATTTGGTTCGCAAAGAATTCAGATATTTGAGATTGTTATGGACTCATCTCAGTGATAGTCTCTCTGCTCACGATGAAATAGTTATGGCTAAGTCAAGATTAAGGCTTGGAGATAATATAAAACCAGATGCTGATGAAAATGGTCCACCAAAGAAAAAAACTAAAAAAGATGATGAACACGATGTTATTATGGAACAATATGTTAGTAACATTAAAAACTTACGTCCGACGTCTGTTAATTTGCCATTTGTTGATTGTAATTTAGGTGGATTATAACATGATATCTTTGACTTCGGAAATTCCAGTAACTGAAACTATGTTGGAAAAAAAAATTGGGACACTACTTTATCTAGAGAATTTAAAAAAAGAAAAGGCAAACTCTACCGAAATCGAACCATGTCCAATATGTTGTTTTATTAGTGATTGTGGAGTATGTATAGCGGTAACTTCCTCGTGATTCTATATATTATATACATTTTATTTATTATTCAACTAGTGGGCAGTGTTGCAATGTGGTCATAGTGTGTGTAATAAATGCTTAGCGTCAATGTGCAGTCATTCGGATGACTATGATATTGTTTGCCCCATGTGCAGAAATAACACTCCCATAGATTCAATATCTTATGTAAAAAACAATCGAGAAGGAGAAGGATCCAATGTAGCAATTAAAGGATCATTTTCTACAAAAATCGAATGTGTCACTTTAAAACTAATGGAATTGATTGCTGAGGATCCCAAGGTTAAAATTTTAATATTCTCGACCGTGAGTTAATTATTATTGTTCGCCCCATAAGTCTATATATACTTTGTTCGAATATTAATTTATTTTCGTGAAATAAAATTAAATTTAGTGGGACAAAGTATTGAACCTTCTGGGTGAAGCTTTAGAACAAAATTCTATCAACTATAAAATACTGAAAACTGGAAAAAAATATAAAAGAACGCTAAAAGATTTTAAGGTTGGTAAATCATCCAAATATGAGTGTAATAATTAAACATAGCCCGTTGGTGTATGTTACGTATTCATTGTATATATCGTAATTACGTAAAATATGTTGTTTACGTTTATAGACAAATGATAAAATAAATGCTTTGTTAATGAAATTGAGCCTGGGTTCGAAAGGATTGAATTTAACGGAAGCGACAAGAGTGTTTTTTATGGAGCCAATAATTAACAAAGCTGACGAACTTCAAGCTATTGGTCGAATTTATAGAATAGGACAAACTAAGTAAATATATGGATATATAATATACCTAACCTATGGCCATAAACACATTAATGTTTCGTTATTTTTATAAAATATGTTTAATGACGTTTTATGTGTATATACATTTTTTTTTAGACCTACATTTATACATCACTTTATTATTCGAGATTCGGTTGAAGAAAATATTACGAAAATATTTTCTAAAGATCAAGAGCTAGGCAATTGGGATGATATCACACTGTCTAAACTCATAAGAGTGTTCGAAAGAAATGAATCGTAATGTACAAGATGAATAGCATTATATAGGAATAGTTACCTATTTGATTATATTGTTCGTCTTTTTTCGCTTCATACAAATACTGCTGTTTGTTCATTTTTATAATTATATATTAGTTTTTTTTTTATACATTTTGTAAGTTCTGAACTGTGTTTTACTCTTAGTGTGAGTAAATATGTGTTCGTTTTCTATCATTATATATAAATTACATTAATATTAATTTCGAAAATCCTTTATATTTATAACAAAGTGATAATAGTTTTTAAGATTTTTGTATTCATTTATTAGTTAAATCAATTTTTGTATTTATACGTATTGCAATTTGTATGTAATTCAAAAACCCCTTAAATTAATAATAATTTATTGAATAGTACTAAACGCGTGTGCATAGTTATATCAGTCAGACCCAATCATAATTTAACTGTGTGCGATGTTGCCAAGCTATTTAGAAATGTTTCCCCTTTATATCGTTATTGTATTCTGTCGTATTGTGTCGAACCTAAATAAATTAGTTAAGCTAAAAGCGACCGTTTAATCGAATATTTTTTGCGTCAAAATAGTTTTCATAAAATTGGTTGAGTCACTACGATTTGTCTAAACGACGACGAGTATTTTATTATTGTTATCGTTTACGTTTAATTATAACATTGGTCATTGATTAATACTACTAAAGTCGGGATAGTTTCCAAATTGGCGAATTTCACCCAGTAGTTGGGAGATAATCGCCAGTGACGAAATATTACTGAATTTCGTTTTTCCATGGCGTCGTTTTACCGTTATATTAACGTTTCACGAGTGTCATAAAATCGTCGCTTCTAAACGCCCCGATGGTCCAAATAATAAAAACGAAGGAGTTCTTTGCACGTTTTTAATCGTTGATTTTGTACAATATGTCAATATGAAATGGACGACCCGTTTCATTTTATAAATATATAATATATTTAGGGAACCGTTTAATCAATTATTCGTCGATTTATCTGTTGTCCGCCACACTACTTGGTTTTGTGTATACAATAGACTACATTTGGCTACGAAAAAGGTCGGTTTTCCCTATTCGCGTGACGTAATTAAAAGTATTTTTAAATAGAGGGCAAAAGACGAACTAATCAAAAGTACGAAAATTGGTCGGAACGAATGAACATTGTTGTACGTTACGGGAACACAACTATAAAGCCGTACGATCGTCTCCGATACATTTGCTCATCCAATTTTCGACCTTTGTCCTGGAAGCGTGCATGGCGCTGAGCGACGTTTTCGGTTTACCCAAGTCCAAATTCTTGTTGGCCACGCAATACGGTTGGGCCACCTCGAAGTCTTCCTCCTCCGGGTCTTGTCCGTACAGAGCTCTTTCCAGGCATTTCCGGAGTTCGTTGGCAGTCGTGTTGCCGGCGGGACGGCAATGGCCACGGGCCTCCGACGTCGGCCCGTCCAATTTCCGGATCATCAACGATTTAGAAACGGTTCGGCGGACGCCTAATGGCGGATACACCGCTCTCACGTCTTGAAACGCTTCGTCCCAGTCTTTGTAATTGTCGTCGGTCGTTGCCGCCGCTACTGACGACGACTCCGTTTCTGCCGCCACCGCCGCTTTATAGGTGGCCGAAAAGTCTACGGCGTCACGGCGGTACTTCGGCTCGAGTTCACCGTGTTCGGCTAAAATCCGTTTTACGTCTTCATCGTCGTCGTCGTCGTCGTCGTCGTCAGTAGTATTTGTACTGGAAAAAGCGCCTTTTTTATAAATCGGAACGTACTCCAGACATTCGTGTATGCGGTCCGAGTGTTCCGTATCGTTTGTCTCCGACGACATTGCGTTCGGGTTCGCGAGTTTTTTGTTCGTATATTGGCCGTCGCTAAGTGAAGGCCGTTAAATTCCTTTTTCGCTAAGAATTCCGCCGACGTTAACGCTTTTCACCGCGATTCGTCGACGTTCCGACATACCGGTATCCGAACGCTATGGACCGTTTATAATATCGACGAACGGCTTACGCGCCGACCCAAAAATCATTTGCGCGTCACGTGGGCACGTGGATAATTCATTCCGGGGACGCAACGAGCGCCCGGCGAGAAATTTCCGGTGGTTCACGCGAGTTACGAGCGTTTTAAATCGACGTTTCGAAACGCGGGTGGCACGGGGACACGTTCATCGGGCCCGCCGTCAGGTGACCGGGGCCGTGTTGTTCAAACCGTTGTCGGAGAGACGAAACCGTCGTTTCTATGACAACCGCGCGGTATATTAATAATAATAGTTATTGGAACGAAGTTCCCTATGCCGGGTTCAGCGAGGGGACTTAGCCGAGAAAAAATGTAACGTTACGAAAATGCGAAAGACAATGAGCGAATGAAAGGGTAACTACTCTCTTCCATACACTGCCTCTGCACCCCATCACTACACACTGGCTCCACTTCACTCTCTCACGCACTATAAGACTGCATGAGACTATATATACTGGTTCTTTCTCCCTCTTCTTGATACATTCGATTATCGGAATGCCTAACGACAACAATTAGTCCCGTTAATCAGGTTTCTACTGTATGTGTATATATATATCCTATCCCTTCTCTGCGCGCTGACACCGTCTCTCACTACCTATTTTCGTTCGCCCGCTTGTCTGCTGGCTCTTTATTTCTCTTCCTTTTTCTCATTATATACTGAGATGTTCGAAACAGTGACTCTCTGACGCTAACGCTCTCGGCGATTAAATTTGATATCTACATTTTTAGTTCAGTTTAAATATCCGGCGCACAAATAGAGAGGTCTTGGGTCAACCCTGCATACGAAAGGGACTTCATTCTAAACGCGTGTTCTGCGACACGTTCATGGTTTTTTTATTTAGTTTTCGCGCCGGAAACACGGGTAGGGTCTAGATAACGCGTGACGCACGGGTCGATTCGGCGGGCCCTTAACCGTTTTCGGTCGATGAACGTGTCACCTAACGGACAAACGGAATTCGGTCGATCCGGCGTTGTACGTGGAAGATGTTTCATCAGTGGCATCTTAGACCTGAATTTCGGGGGGGGGGAGGCGGTTAATTTTTAAATAAATAAATCGGACGACCCTGACGAAGCAAAACGCGTTATAAACTTTAATAGCTTATTCATTTTTAACGAAAGCGTTATATTATCACGTGTTTTGAAGTGTACACATATTTTAGGTTTTCGTTATTATTCACCAAAAATATACGTCCAGTAAGAAATTAATTTTTCTTAAAAATTTTCTCGGTGGGGGGGATGGTTATCTTTCCACATTAGTACGCCGCTGCGTTTCGTTAATAATTGTTACGAACGAATCGATAAGTATTCTAGACGATCGTCAAGGTTTAAGGTAGTACAAACGTTCGATACGTGCGTATACGGGATTCGATATTGAAACGCGGCGTTTAATTAAAACAATTCGGCGTGGCCGATTAATATAAAATATAAATAATATTATATATATAAATTTATATAGTATATATAAAATCGACGCGTCGATCTTCGAAATATCATTGTTCATGCAACGAATATGGTGTCCATTGTACCTAATTGGTAAAATCAATCGTAACGAATTGTACACGCGTTTAGTAACAAACATTATGGAACCTAACGATATTATACTTTCATCGATTATTTCAGATTATGCAATTCGCTATAGAAATAAAACGATTTTTCCTCGTTCTGAAAAATTCAACGGAACACGGTTTGCTTGTCGGCGAAAATATTTCGTACAAAGGTTTCTTACCGTTCGCGTTGATTAAGCTTTAGTCTATCCATTATGTTCGAATTATTAGACCGAATTCGTGCGTTTTGAAAATTGGCTAACGATAATAATAATAATCGTAATCCACGACCGGCGTAACTGAGAATCGTTATCGGAATACGACGACTTTTAAATTCGAAATAATAATAATATTAGCTTTAAACACTTCGTTTAGAAGTATCTAACCCCCCCCCCTCAAGTCACAGGTCTACTGAGGGGACGCCGTCGTCCGATTTGCCGTGTCGGTGACGATGGCGAAGCAAGTCGCCGGACGGCAGAGGCAGGCTCCGGGCGTGACAACTCCGTCCCGTCGTCGTGGCCGCAGGAGGAGGAGGTTAGACCGCTAAATCGGGGGAAAAGAATCGCTTTATTTTTATTTTATCGTAAAGGACGATGTAAGTGGTACCGTTTCAGGGGACTGTCCAGATTCCGCTCCACTCATGTGTTAGCTTAAGCTATCTACCTAAAGGAAGATGTAAATGGCTGCCCCGTGGCGGGGCATTGTCCTGTTACCGCGCACCATTCACGTGATAGTTTTTAAAAAGTGTTGGTTCTTAAGAATTATTGTACATTAGATTCGATGTACAGGTGGGAGAGCGAGGTAAAACAACGTCGGGATAGCTCGCTTTTCTCATTAAGAACGATCGTTTTTGTGAAACGATTTTTCTATACATTGTTTTTCGATAAACGATGGCGACTCACTGGTCCGAAGTACTACCTTCAGGCATTCCGGGGCCAATGTGTGTATTTGCCGATACCGTGTAAAAAAAAAAGTACCTAATTCTATTTGAACCGACGTCCGAAACATCTCGCGGTTCAATTATGCGTACCATTATCAAATAGTTTCCAACTTTGGAAAAACGGCTTGATTTGCCTCGGAGTTGTGAAATATTATTTATACCGACTCTTTCGCCTCGCCGCTTTCCCAGCTCTTTGGGGTCGGCCTTTGTCGGAGCTCTCGTACATTTTACACTGGCTGTCGGCCTAACGCCACACCTCCGTTAGTCGCCTCTTGGGTCGCCGGCTGTGAAAGTATTCCGACCCCTTTCCACAGGCGTGACATGTTTGTGCGACTGGTATATACGAATATACACGTTTAATGCCAAAACGAATCGTTTTAGTAAAAAATACGCTTATTATTACGATAGACCGTTTAAAATCCAATTAAATATAAATACGTTAAATCCACGCGGGCCCATATGCGGCAAAACAATTGGTTCAGTCTTCCTTTTAACCATGCCAGATGGTCTAGGAAGATCGCATCAACAATTACTACTCATCTACGGTTCCAAAACCTTAAACTCAATAGGAAAACAATTTGCTCCTTTTCCCGGCTTAGATTGCGTCATAACTGTTTGTGCCAACAAACATATCGTCGGTGCAAAAGTCCAATAAACAAGTCCGCCCGCGATTGCGGTTCCTAATAGAGCAGTCAGTCGGGGAGTGACAGTCGTCGAGTGTCTCCCGTCCGACAATCAAGCCACGTTTTGTTTTGTATTAATAGTTTTACCATCTTTTCCGGTATTGTATGTGGCCGTTTTATTTTGTATTAATTATTTGAAATATATGTAGCGTGTTGTAAGTGTTATTAATAACCTCGTTATTCAATTTTCGTCCCGTCCACAAGAAAAGTAAGCCGGTGGGCGTTTAAACATTTGGTAGCGAGAGCGTGTTTCGGGACGAAAGTCGAATAATCAGCGAGTATATTTATTGAAATTATATTTTATATCGAGTAATTGTAATTACTAAGAATTGTATTGTACTGTCTGTGAGCGTCGGTAGTTACTGAGACACAATGACTACCCGTGAGGAACGTGCGCACAATTAAAACAAAGTCAGGTCATGTTTGAAATCGAAGCAATTGTAGTCGTAAGTAAAGCTGTGTTGGAAGATATGTCATTGTTACCCACGTTTTTGGAAATGTCGAAAAAAAACGGAATTGTTACGGTCTAATTTCCAAACCGAAAACGATGCAGTCTTGGACGCACTTATTGATCAATCTGCATCGTTTTCTACTGTCTTGGCGTCTGAAGTCGGTTAAATGTGTGCTAATATTTCTGCTGTTCGAGGATCATTCGCTCCCGAGGTACGCGGTGAATTATTAGTTTATACGATTTGTAGGGGAAACCTAGAATACATTGTAGAGCTCACAAAAGAGCTAAGGTCAAGACAAACGGACAAGCTTAACTAAAATGAAAGATGGAATGTAGTAAGAAATACTATAGTTGATGCTGCAAAAAAATCTTTGGGAGAGTATAAACATCAAGCAAAGAAATGGTATAATAGCGAGTGTCAAAATGCAGTGCTAAAGAGAAATGAATATCGACAGAACTATCTGAGAAACCAGTCAGCAGAATGCAAGGAACTATATGAGAAAGAAAGAAGGAGGTGCAAACAAATTATCCAGAGAGAGAAAAGGAAGTTTATGAACGAGCTCCTACGCAACACAGAGCAAGATTACACACAAGGCAGAGTCCGAAATTTTTTCTCAGCAATAAAAAAGCCCCAAAAGTTCAACCCAACATTAAAAGCCATAAAAGATAAAAATAACAAAAAGTTATTGGACCCACAAATGAAAGCATCTAGATGGCAAGAGTACTTTGAAGAACTGCTAAATGGTGAGATACCTATAACACCAATACCAGCCTGGGAAGACCAAAGAGTGGAACAAGAAATAAATGAAATAACATTAGACGAAACAATAAGAGCGATAAACCGGCTTAAGAACTGGAAAGCCCCCGGGTCAGACGAAATACCAGCTGAACTTATAAAATATGGCGGAGTAGAACTACACAAAACGATTTATGAATTGTGCAAACGTATATGGAACGAAGAAAAACTACCGGACGAATGGAACAAAGCTATAGTAATTCCAGTTTACTAGAAAGGAGATAAAATGAACTGCAATAATTATAGAGGGATATCGTTACTGAATACAGTATATAAGGTATTCTCCAAAACATTACTAGGACGTCTGGAACCACTGGCCGAAGAGTGTATAGGAAGCTATTAGTGTGGATTTCAGAGAGGCAAGTCCACAATAGACTAGCTCGCAACTATTGAACAGCTTTTGGAAAAGAAGTACGAGTACAGACAAAACATTTGGCAAGTGTTTGTGAATTTCAAGAAAGCCTACGATAGCATCCATCGAGATAGTTTATACAATATAATGTATGAGTTTGGATTCCCTAAAAAACTCATATCACTAACAAGAATGTGTATAAACGGGACTAGATACCAAGTGAG